>JAJAGP010004676.1:0-45331 GCA_025084515.1 Ancistrus triradiatus
CACTACAGAACAAGCCATGACCGATCATCGTGTGGTCGATGCTAAGTTTGACTGCCTTTATTCAGACTTCAATCGCGCTCTGTTAATAGACTCTGTGCCCTTAACAATAACTAACTACATTTTCTCTTTTCTCTCCGAACTTGTGTTCCTCTGCTTCAGCTCCACCTAAGCTGTTCTTCCATCATCAGCTCCAGCACCATCATACTCAAAGCACAGAGACCAGCCACCGGGAATTTCCCGCCGAGGACACAGGATCCTAAACTGACTCGTATTTATTTATTAGTTTTTACGCAATTCTATTCAACATTTCTCTTCTTTATTGGCTTATATGCTGTAGCTTTTATATTCTATTTTATTATACTTTTCATAACATTTCAGAATTAATTATTAATTATTATTTAATTATTACATTATCGTATCGGCTCAAGAAATTCGATATCGGTGCCTCCCTATCCAAAACAAAGGTTTTTCCTTTTTAAAAAGGTTTTTTAAACCAACATTGCAATTTTGTGGTAGCACACAGTGAAGGCAGCGTGTCGCATTTTGTGCAAGATTGATTGCAAAGCGTCTTCAGGTGCCAATAAGTGCTATATATTATCCTTCAACTTTTCTTAATCTTAATACTAGAGATTATCATTTATTTTGTGGACACCAAGGGAGCTATATGGAAGAAATATTTCTATTTTTGTGTTTTTATAATCAATAATATGGCAAAACAGCTGAACTAAGTAAAGAGACATGTCAGTAAACAAATTCTTTAAGACCAGTGGCCAATCATTTAGGAACAAGGCTAGCATATTAGAGTCATTAGGCTACGAAATTCCTATATTAAATCTTAAATAAATTCCAGCAGAAAAAATTAATCAACATCAAATAGTTGATTTTGTATTATTTTATTGCCTCAAGGCCTTTTTTTTAAAACTGAAAGGTGAATAAAACGACTAAAATAAATAAAAATGCACTAAAAGCTGGTGTGTCTGGTATACTTTTGACACATAACTGTGTTTCATGGTCATAAAAGAGAAAACAAAAAGGGTTCTTAAATATCAGTTTTTTCACTACACATGTTTCAGTCCTGCTGAAGTGCAAAGGTGGACGTTCCTGATAACTGAACTTTTCCCAGAAGTCAATAATTATTAATCGAATAGGCATGATTACTTGTTGTGGTGCAGCGCTTATTTAAACTCTCAAGTGTAATAACTGAGAAGCCGTTTGACCAAATAAGTATGTGTACATAATCAGTTCATTCTGTGAGAGAAGGCAGGACCTAAAGAGAGAAGAGTCCAAGCAATTCATTTACATTTACAGCATTTAGCAGACGCCCTTATCCAGAGCGACTTACAACTGATACAGTCTTACAATCCAAGCAATTGTGGGTTAAGGGTCTTGTTCAAGGACCCAACAGTGGCAGCTTGGCAGAGGTGGGATTTGAACCCTGGACCTTCTGGGCCAGAGTCCAGTACCTTAACCGCTAGACTGCCACAGTCCCACAGCACCACAATTCAAAGACCTGCACACAGGGTACAGCGACTCTGGAAAGCAAACGTCAATGGAAAAAGCAAAGCCAAATCTCTGACATTATAGACAATTTTGAAATCCCAGAAATCAAACTATAGATCCCAGAAAGAAGATAATTCTGGGAAAAAAGAGGCAGTTTGGTTACTCTAAACAATGTGTTTTGGTTTTGATATGGAGAATGCATTCAAAAAGCCATCAGACTCTTTCGCCTTTGGGCTAAAATAAAAAAAATTCAAGCCTCCCCATGGGCCTCCCACTTGATCATCTCTGAGATGTTTCTACACCTTGATCAGTGTCCTCTTGTGGTAAATTCGGTTGATTGGACATGACTTAAAAATACACACAACTGTCTATATAAGGTCTCACAGCTAACGATGCATATCAGAACAAAGACCAAGACATGAGGAGGAAAGAACTGCCTGTAGAGATCAGAGTCAGGATTGTGTGGAGGAACAGATCTGGAGAAGGATACAAAAAATCTGCTTCACTGAAATTTCCCAAGAGAAGTCTGGAACAACCAGGACTCTTCTTGGACCTGGCCGCTCCACCAAGAAGTAATCGGTGAAGAAGGGCCTTGGTAAAAGAGGTGACCAAGAACCCAATGGTCACTCTGACTGAGCTCCAAAGATCCTGTGTGCAGATGGGAGAAACGTCCAGAAGGTCGACCTTCACTGCAGCACTCCACCAATCTGGGCTTTATGGCAAAGCGACCACACAGAATCCTCTGCTCAGTAAAAGACACATGAAAGTCCGTCTGTTGTTTGCGAATTATGTACTGTTTTGCCAGAGAAGGTTGGGGGCGGAGTCTATTTTAGATCAGCAGATCTGTCCAAATCACACCAAGCAAAGGCTATAATCCAAATCCTCCCGCCGACCAGAGGTGCCCAAACATGACAAGCTGAGAGAACTATAACATAAGTACCTTCAACTCAAACAGTCAAGCCTATCAGTTATAAAGAAAACGTAGGTCTATTTCACACACTCTTTCATAAGGGTGGGTATTGGATTCATATTGCCAAATATTGCGATATTCCACACAGTTCACTGAAAATATAAAATCAGCTGTACGTTGTGTAATCTGAGTCGTCTTAATACATCATATCAACCAAGTCAAAACACTGTACGATATTTTGTACTGAAAACCAATGTGGCATATTGCGAAAATAAATATCGCAATACATTGCTGCATCGATGTTTCCACACAGCCCTACACTTTCATGTGTCCTTTCTGATTCCCCTCTCCAAAATAGGCAATCATGATCTTACAACGATTAGAGCCGATGCTGCATTAGACACGACCAATATCCGAGGACATTCTCCCAGCTCTAAATCAGAGTGTAATTCTGGTTGTACACAGGCCATTATTCAGTAATTTATCATTTATCTGAGCAAAACTCTGATACTCCTGGCACATCCTGCCGCCGCTAAATTTGACACGACACGCACACAATCTGTGAGGCAGCCACGTGTCAGCTGTGCTCACTCTTCACGTTCGGGCTGAGCGGCCAGTCCGCACACTTCTCAACATTGACAGCATGGTAATCAGATATGGCGTGCGGCACCGGAGAATAAGTTATGCCCTACTCTCGACTAAACGTCCCAGAGACCGAACGGGAACACGCTAACTCAAACGCGAAGATCCCGACTGAATGCGTGTTCTGCCAGCCAGGGAAATGCTGCACTCATCAAAACAGGAAGCCTGGCCCTTATCCTGAAATAAAATGATGCATAAAATATTAACAGCCTCATTAACAAACGCGGGGAAACATCCACATGCCCAGCAGGTGCCAGACGCGAGCGCTTGTAGCAAATCTGTCACCCATGGTGAGGTAAAACTGAGCTGTCAGGGAATATGAGGATATCTGACGGAACGCAGCAGAGCTCCTGCAGGTTTTTTAACGCACACTTCGCACTGCTTGGTGAAATGAAGCTTTCTAATGCAGTGTCTGAAATAGAACCCAAGACTACCAAAGGCTCGTACATTTCTACTCACTTGACCTTCTTTATTAGTAACTTTCCCCTCAAATATACAGGTGGCCGCATTACATTCTGTGAAACAGGTCGTTGGCTGAAATGGTCGTTGACCGGACATTACCATAGTAGAAATAAGTCTTTTTTATGTCTACTGTCCAAAAAAAGTAGATAAAGAGAACCGCAGTTCAACAATGAGACAAAATATTATACTTGCTCATATTATTTTATCCAAGAAAATTCCAGACTTTTGTTACCCTCCCCAGGAGTGGTCGACCACCAAAGGATCACTCCAAGAGCAAGAAAAGGCGTGTAATAGTTGGTTAGGTCACAAGGGCCCCAGGTAACTTCTAAGCACGAAGGCTCTCTCACCTCTGGCTGATGTTAATGCTGAATTCCCACATCAGAAGAACGCTGAACAACAATGGTGTCAGTCAGTCTGCAAGGAAAGGCCACTTGCTTTCTCCAAAAAGACATTTGCTGCTTGTCTGCAAGTTTGCTAAAGATCACGTGACGAGCCAGAAGGCTATTGGAAGAATGTTTTGTGGAGGCATGAGAGCAAATAGAACTTTTTGGTTTAAAAGAAAAGCGTTATTTGAGAGAAAGGACAACACTTGCATTCCAGCATAAGAACCTATCCCCTGTGAAACATGGTGGTGGTATTACATGGTTTGGGCTTGTTTTTGCTGCATCTGGGCCATGGACGGCTTGCCATCATGAATGGCACAATGAATTCTGAATTATATCAGAGAATTCTAAAGGAAATGTTCAAGGACATCTGTCCATGAAAACTTGAATCTCAAGAAAGGTGGTCTGCAGCAAGAACCAACCGACCCTAAGCCAAGCCGTTTTCTACTCAAAGAATGGTACAGAGAAATAGTTCATGTTTTGGTGAATGTCCAAGTCAAGTCCTGACCTTAGTCCAATTGAAAAATGTTGTTGGAAGGCACCTGAAGCGAGCAGCTAATGTGGAGAAAACCACAACATCCCAGAGCTGAACTGTTCTTTACAGAGGAATGGGCTAACCATTCCTCAATCCGGTTGTGCAGGACTTGATCAACAGGAAACGTTTTAGCTGCAGTTATTGCTTCAACGGGTTCACCCAAAAGGTTCACCCAAAAGAACCCAAAAAGCAGTTAAGCCACAATATTTTACTGCTCACTTACTGACAATCTCTTAATGTATTTCCCTGCTAACGCTTCCTATCTTGGCAAGAAGCTGTATGAATGATGCTTTTCATCTCGCTGATGCTAAAGGAGCGTGGAACGTTAGGGCTGAACACCGGAACTTATGTTTGAAATAAATTTCTGAAACGTTTATACTTATCATATTTGAGAGGCTGCCAGGCCGGACCACTGAGCTTTGGTCTTATAACAGTCATAACATCATCACCCTGCAGGAGAGATAGGAGGGTTATATTTAAGCGTCCGGGGTGCATGCAATGATTGACTATCTGTCCTGTGGCAAGCAATGCGAGACGTCTCCACAGTGCTCACACATCAGCACGCAGTCAGACTCAATGCCTAAGCTCAGCCTGAACTAAACTGCTTTTCTTCTTTCTTCTTCTTCCTGCAGATTCCTCAATGTTTCATAGACCAGCTGACATTTTCATTTTGGAATAAATCAACGTTGCATGAGGAGAGCTGCAGCTAGAGAGTAAATTCAGCTAATCTCATTTACATGCATATGAGTTCAATCAGGAAACACACAGGCCATATTGTTACTCGGCTTGTGTTTGTTCAGAAAAAAACATGTACAATTTATAATTTTTACATTTCTTTCCAATTTCAATATCAGAGCTGGGCGCTCGGGTGGTGCTGTGGCAATTTGCTAGCTCACCACCATGGAAACCCAGGTTTCAGTCACAGACACAAATAGTTATGTCTGAGGGAGGGAAGGCTGGGTAGGGGGATAGTTTGCCTGGTACTGCAACATTGACCCGTCGCGTCCCGTCTACGATGGGGATATGCTCAGACAAATCCATCATAAGTCAAATGTATCATGAACTGATGAGCTGAATATAATTTACACTGTATCATAGCGGAGCCTATTAGACATTAACACTTATATTAACCTACAGTTGGCCAAAAGCATTACCACAAAGCTTATTTTATAATATAGTGTTGAAAAGACTCATGTAAATTGGTGAATAATGGATTGAAAGTGAATGGCAAAAGCAAGCCTGAAAGCCAAGATGATGCAGTTCCTGGTTTCCTTTTGGTTGGCTGTCATTACTAACCATAGGACCCATGGAGACTTATTTGAACTAAGAATACAATATTGTAGTTGTAAAAATAAAGACAAACATGACAACAACGGAGATCTTCACTGAGCAAAGGCTATCGTGAATCAGAACAGCTCATCCTGCTAGTAGCAGAGCACAAGAACTTATATACAAGCAACACACTGACTACAAAAACATGACATTAAAGAAAGTATCTGCTGGGATATAAATAAAAGGCTGGAGAATAATGGTGAATCCATCACAGTGACTGGAAGGAATCATTTTCTTGTTTATCTAAGTACATTCTAGCCTGTCCACAAAACACAAACTATAGCTTCCTGCACTAATCTTCGCTCGTGTAATTGTACGGAAAATAAAGACAAAATCATGCTCGGTGTGAACAGGCCTTTATGCTAAAAACTGCAACTCAGACATGATGGGAGTGAAGAAGTTTAAAAGAAATCATAACTGAAGACCCATAAGAGGGATAATGTTGTGTGTCAAAGAAAACTGGTGCAGAAGTGTTCATAAAAACACAACGTTCTCCATCCCGCATTTGAATACAATCTCACGAGAACCGTGTCCCAGGCCCACGCCATTCAGCTTACCAATTAACAGCTGGCTCAGGGTAATTAAGCAATCAGTCTCTACACTGGCTGGACTGATGCATACACCTCACACGGGCAGATGGTCTGGCACTTGCAATAAGATATTCCTTCATAAAGTATTTCCCAGCCACTGAATCAAAGTCTCAAGTACTGAACTCCCTTGACCACAAACTAAACGATCCACAAAAGGCTCTGAACAAAACAACAAACATGCCAGGCATTACAAAGCGTGTGCGAAATTAAAGCAAAGTTTCACATACTTTTTCCACTCACTAATATGTAGTATTGGATCATTTTCCTCAATAAATAAATGACTTAGTCTAATATTTTTGTCTCATTTATTTAACTGGTTCTCTTTATCTACTTTTAGGACTTAAGTGCAAATCTGATGATGTTTTAGATCGTATTTCTCTAGAAGTATACAAAAGGGTTCACAAACTTTCAAGCAACACTGTACAATGCATTCGGAAAGTCTTCAGACCCTTTGACTTTTTCACATTTTGCTATGTTGAGGACATAAGCTAAACAATTCATGTTTTCCCAATCAATGTGCACTCAGTACCCCATAATGGGTGAAAACAGAATTTTAGATTTTTTTCCCCCAAATGTATTAAAAAGGAAAAACTAAAATTTTCATGGACAAAAGTATTCAGACCCTTTGCTATGACATTTTAAATTTAGCTCTGGGGGGTTCCCATTTCTTGTGATCATCTCTGAGATATTTCTACACCTGTGGTAAATTGTGGTAAACATGATTTGGAAAGACACACACCTGTCTCACAGCATTACATATCAGAATCAAAACCAAGCCATGAGGAGGAAAGAACTGTCCATAGTGCTCAGAGACAGGATTGTGAGCCACAAACCAGGAGAAATAAAATTCTGCTGCACTGAAAGTTCACAAGAGCACAGTGGCCTCCATAATACTTCAACGGAAGTAGTCTGTAATAACCAGGACTCTTCCTAGAGCTGGTCGCCCCACCAAACTAAGTAATCATCAGAGAAGGGCCTTGGTAAGAGAGCTGACTAGGAACCCAATGACCAGAGTGGCCACTGGGTTCTTGGTAACTTCTGTTATTACAGGCCCTTCTCCCAAAATTACAGTAAATCGACATGAAATTGGAATGCATTCTATGTCTTACCAGGGTGGTTGGTATAGAAACACACAGACAGGCAGATACACACACACACACACATACTGATTGACTGATAAAACCCAGCGAGGTCCATTACTCTAAATAATCAGTCCTTTGCCTATACATAAGCCTGACACCATCCTTAACCTCAGCAATGACATCCAATCTTTTGCCTTTTAGCTTTTCAAGTAAAAGCTCCATTTCCCAAAAATAAGCATTGGTACTCATTGTGACAAGCAAAATATTCCCCTGTCAGCACTTCCATGTTCTCCTGTAACTTAATAAAAGTGCATGTACTAGATGACATTCAGCTTTCCCTTTGAGGAGTTGAAATACTCTAAACCCGTGAGAAGAGAGAACTGAGTTGATGGCTGACGGCAGTTCCTGCAGCGGCACTGTGAGCCTGCTGATCCCAGAGCTGATCCAAAGCCCAGCGCCTCGGGAAAAATCTGCTGCTGACTCTTCTGTTCGAGCCTTCGCTCATTACAGTCTCTCTCTCTCTCTGTCTCTTACCCCCAAAACTCTCCTAATGCACAGTGCGCTATTAAAGATAGACTCTGCTGTACAATGGCGCTTTCACCAAAGTTCAAGAACATTTATTTTCCTCCTACAAATCCACTTCCATGTTCCTACACCACTACTTTCTTAGACGTGCTATGCAGGGTAAAACGATCATCCTCTATCACAGCGGCCTTTGTTCAGAAAACCACCTTCACAATTAAGCCATCAGGAACTAGTAAAATCCTAAACCTATGGCTAGGGTTGGGCATTGAAGCCCGGTTCCAACTCAGAACTGGCTCTAAATTCCAAGAATCTGGTACCAGTTAAAAAACAGCATCTCGATTCTACTTACCGGATCCTACTAACACATTTTATGTTTCAAATACATGGCCATGATTAGTGCAAAAATACATCTGTATTCAGGAGGTGTCTATCTGCCAGAATCGGTGTGTCTTGTTATCACATACGTCATCAGTGTTTTATTTTGAAACGCTCCACTGGACATGATGATGCTCAGAAGCGCTCAAAAGTTTGGCTTCACTTTGAGAGAAAACGAAAAGGCTAAAGGCAATATGTTTGTAATGTTGATCTGTTAAAAAGGAGGTTGCATCTCCAGTATGGGAAAACATCTAAGGCAGCAACATGATGTTGAACTTCAGGAGTGTACCGGGTTCGATCGACTGCGCTCTCCTAGCTCAAATGCTGCATTAGCTGGGAGAGCCTACAACGCTCAACGTGCACGAAGCTTAATGTGGCTTAATGTACTAAAACAAAAGAAGTCATTTTTTTGTTACATTTTCTTCTTCCCATTTATCCCTATTATAAGTAAAACGCTTAACGTAATTTTTCGCTTTCTTCCATAGTGAGAAGGTCTTGGGTTTAGTCCGCAGGTGGAGAAGTCTGGGTTCTTCCTATATGGGCTCTGCATGTCCTCCCAGTGTCTGGTGGGTTTCCTCCGGGTACTCGGGTTTCCTCCCACAGTCCAAAGACATGGGTGTTTAGTTAATCGGTGTCTCTAAAGTGCCCCTAGTGTGTGATGATGGATTGGCGCCCTGTCTATGGTTGTTCCTGCTTTGCGCCCTGTGCCCCCAGCTAGTCAATGACCTATTTCACAGAACGCAATGCGGTCGTTAATGGCGCATACATACCTGTATAGCACCTTAAGTGCCGAGCCACCACTGCCAAGCACTAGTTTCACCAGATGGTATCAGATTTCGACACGGAGAATGAGTGTGTGGGGAGGAATACACTATGCTCCCCATATCCATCCACCATTATCAGCTAACAGGGCTGCTGGAGCACTAGTAGAGGTTTGAGCCTCTACCCCATAGAGCTTTCCCTCCCTCAAACACAGATCATTTGTCTGGAGAACATGTGACTCTGTTTAACGTCTCAGTTTTGGTGCATTAGTGTATTAGACCACCCGAGCATCACTAATTATATAAACCATCAAATATAGGTTGTATGTATAATTGCTACACAGCTTCCATTCACATCCACTAATGAAAGTGGGAGGACTTTGTGATAATTTGAGAATTAAGCGATTACAAGAGAAATCCTGCAAGTGCGAGCTTCAAGTTAAATAATACAGAGTTAAGCTCCACACACACACAGGCTCAGCAATTATAAGTTCGCTCATGTGTGAGAAAATGAGAATGCTGGGCAGAAAAATGAGAATCACCGCAGGTTTCTGGCTCCTTTTATACCAAACCATGTTTTACACCTTCACAGAAGAGCGACCTGGACCGACCCCGACGGAGAGGACACGAGGAAGGACTGAGGAAGAAAAGATGAAGGATGGAGAAGTGTGTCATCAAAAGAGCAGCAGAGACACTTCAGTGGAAATGTCACACACATACACACACAATACAAGCACACAATCATACACGCTCATACACAGAGCTTTCAGATGCTGCTTCTAGCAAAAAGCTTGTCACAGTCACACACACCTGAAATGTTCTTAAAGATTTCTTTTTCGAGCAAATTTTTCCCATAAGGAATAATGTAAATTGAATGAATCCGTTCCAGACCACCAGAAAATCCACACTGTAGAAGGCATTATATGCATTAATGGAGCTGTATTGTACAGGTGCTCCCTTATTTATGATGGGGATACGTTCAAATCCACCATTAGTTAAAGGCATCATAAACTGAGGAGTTTAACGAGTGTTTGGTATCATAGCAGAGACGAGGCTGAAGTTTTCCGCATGTTCCGGTCCACCTTAAATGACTGCACTTACATTATGGTGCCTATAGATGAAGATTCCGCCTCATGATAAGTACGTTAATGTTTAACACACTTACATTAGCTTACAGTTGGCCAAAATCGTTAACACAACATTTATTTTATAGTAGTGTGTTGACAAATCTCATGTAATTTAGTGAGTAATGGACTGAAAGTGCAGAGCACTTACTCTATTGGTTAACGAACTGCAGCCTTTCTTCTGGAGGATTCAGTTCCTGTTTTGCTTTTGGTTGGCTCTTATAAACTAACTTTTTTAGGACCTGTGGAGACTTATGCTAAGAATACAGTACTGTAGGTGTAAAAATAAATAAAAACACAATAAACACAACGGAGATCTGCACTGAGCAATAGCTACTGTGAATCTGAATCACTGAATCATTATGTACCGAATCGTGAATCGAGTATTGTGAATCAAGTGTTGGATGAACTGAGTCGCGCAGCTTGCGCCAAGCAAACAATGGAAACCGAGACAAATTTATCTAGTCAAAATGCATAAAGTGGTCGAGAATATACAATTATGAAAAAACTATAATGAAAAAATGTGTCAATGTGTTATTTTAAATATATGTATTATATTTAATTATTCTACTGTTACCTGATTCTGATTTAACCTGGTCGGGGGTCACGGGTGGATCTGAATCCCAGAGATCATCAGGCAAAACATGTAACCTGGACAATCCAAGTCCATCAAAGTGGGTTCACTGCAAAGCTTATTTTATAATAAAGTATTGAATATCTTATGGAATTGACTGAATGTATTGAAAGCATAATTGAAAGCTTTTCCTGACTACTTTCTCAGCGCTCATCACTCCAGTCACATGACTCTCTATGTCACGCACTGCCGACTTCCTCATCAGAGTGCAGTCCAGTATTCTTACAGCATACTCTTGCCTGTGAAAATTCTAAATGGAAAAAAATCGGAGTACAGTTTCGACTGTATGTGTATTTATATTTATTATGGGATTCCCATTGTAAAGTCCAAATATCATCAGATCCCTCATAACACAGGGGCTACCTGTGATGTTACTGAATGCTTGGCTTTCTCGGTCTTCAAGTGCCCCTATTAAATGTCGATGGGGTTTAGCTGAGCTGACTGTGAAGAAAAGACTATGACAGCCAAGACTTTGATCTTCGTTGGCCTTCAAGTAATTGTTGCAAAGCTTTGAAGGGTGTTTCAGTCATTATCCTGGTGCAGTATGAAGCATTATAATGAAGGTTATGTCAACACTATCTAGCCTTTCTCCAGCTGCACTGCTGCTCGAAAACCTGTACACAACAACCACAATAACCTCTGTCTCTCTCTATTACTCTCTCTGCCACACAGACCCCCAGACCGAGTGCAGCCCTCTTCAGCGCACTTCATCCACACCTCCATCCTCTCATCCACGTTTATTGTTGCAGCTGAGCCGTTCTATATAATGATCCATGATCTCAACCCCGTCACACCCCACATGCGCTCTCCTCCACTCCATCCTGCTCATCAGAGGACATTCTGAGAAAAAAAGTCTTTCTTCCTCAGGACTCAAGTGAGTGGAGCAGCCAGGGGCAGCTCTGCCGTGTCGACTGAAGTGGCTCCAGTTGATGTGATTTGTGCGATCGTGTTAGTCAGGGCTAGCTGCTTGCTGAAAGCAGAAGGGACGGCTGGAGCAAAAAACCTGGCTAACAAGCGAGCCTCATATCCGTGCTGCATGTGGAACGTCGAGGAACGCTAGCAAAGGTGGAATGCCCCAAAGTATCAAACCAACCCCAAAGATCGTTCACAAACTTTAATATTTTGCCACGTGACTTCCTACTTTACATTTACAGCATTTAGCAGACGCCCTTATCCAGAGCGTCTTTGAGATGCTGTGTAGATGGTGGCGTTCCACTCATGTTTTCAGTGCTACCTCTGATGCATTTGCGTATCCGTTGCAAGCAGTTTTCTTGTGACAATACCCTTTATATTTACATTACAGTAGCATCAATAGACTATGTGACTATGGTCATGTCCAGTGATTTGTTTTACAGAACGTTTAACTCTATATGGAAAGGGAGCGAGCAGCAGTAACACCAGCATGGTACTCTGTAATGTCCTGCCACTCAAAAGCACTGTTTATTCCCTAGGAACAAAACACCATGACGAAGCACGTCCAAAACCGAGGCTTATTGTGCAGGGTAAACAAACTTCGCTCCTGAAGCGGTCAGTATGAAGACCTGAGTTTTATGACACGCCGTTCGACATGAAGCGTAGCATCTTGCTGCCACGCTTCCTCATGCTGACGTTTCGGCTGGTTTGGGGCTCTCAGGAGACCACTCAGGCATGTCCTCACTCTAATTGGATTCTCTGTTCTGTGAGAACAGATCAAACATCACTTATCGGCACTCCTAATTCGCAGCTCCGGTGGAGAAATTCCTGCGCTGAAATGGTTTCGGGTTCAGACCAGATTTAATTGGTGATGTGTACTGTGTGTAAGGTCTGCGTTCACCCCGGGAGGTTAGAATCCCATGAGCAGACCGAGGCTCGACGGCAGATTTCACACCAATTAAAGACAAACACGGTTTCGACGCTATTGCATCGATCTAAATTAGTTGCATTTCCTTCCATGAGACCCTTACTCTGAGGAAGCTTTACTACATATCCTATCTTCTGCTGTGTGAGAATAAACACAAGCAAACAGCAATAATGAAAAGTTCTGTAAATGCATCATCATGCAGATTATAATGGCTCAAAGCAACACATAATAAGTACATACTGTAATGAGAAACTGCATTATCATCTATATGACTGTTTACACATTCCAATATAAAGTCAAGGCTACGTTGTGCAGCCACACTGCGGATCAGCAAACGTTATAAATAATGTAAGGAATATTTAGCTTGCTTAGGAAAACGTATGCTTTCTAACCTAAACAGCCCTTGGAGACATCAAAATGCGAGAAAAATCTGCATAGCTGGAATTAGTTTCCTGTTGGAAGTAAATCTATGTGAACTGAAATACAAAAATAAAAAACACAACACACCAAGAAGAAGCTGAGATTGACTGAAACTTTATAGGTATGAATATAATGAAGATACATACCAGTTATTACAATATTAGAGCGAAAGGCTAAGTTTCTTCCGGAAAACTGTACAATTGAAAGGAGGCTCTAGTACCCTGTTAGGCCGCCTCTAGCCTGGATACAAGATGAGATATGGCTGAGCATGGAGGCAAACAGGTTCTGTATGGTATCCTGAAGCACATTTGCTCACAGATGTTACAGATGGGCCTGTAGAACCTGCACATTCACAGCCGGTCCCATAAATGATGCTCGATTGGCGATACATCTGGCGACCAAGCTGGTCCAGCAAGCGTTGCAATCTGACAGAGACATTCCTGAGAAACACTTGCTGTGTGTGGGTGAGCATTATCCTGGTGAAAAATACCAGTTGAAGGCAATACATGTGGCTGCATGATGTCCTGCACATATCCCTGAGCTGTTAGTGTCCCTCATATCATTACTAGGTGTGACCAACTGGTAGTGTGTCACTCCAAAACAAAGGCAGGATTGAAGCGCTCACCATGAGGCTTCCATACTTGAACCCGACCATCGTCAGATCGCAAACAGAACCTGGATTCGTCGTTAAAGACGATTCGGTTCTAGTCGACAGCAGCTAAGGCTTCTCATTCATGACATCACTGCAAACGAAGGCAACACAATGACTGTCAATAGCAGGACATGTAATGGGCACCATGATGACAAATTTCCTTCTGATAAGTGCCTGGAAACAGTCCGGGTAGAGACAGAGGTGTGTAGTGAAGGAACCACTTGTGTCTAAATGACGGAAAACCAAACTGTAGGAGCTGTCGTGCCGTCAGCAGATCAAACAATCCTCTCTATTGGTGGTCTGTCTGGGCCGTCCGGAGGTTGTTCTCCGTGTGTGCGTGCCCTCATGGAACCACTGCTCCCAACACCTCCTAACAGCTAGGTCAGAACGGCATAGATGGCGGGCAAGTGGTTAAAACCACCATCCTGCTTCCCCCCTCTCAAAGTCTGTCAGCTGGGCAAAATGTGTTGTAGAGGCATGTCTAGCAGTCAACGATCTCTCACCAAGAGGTATACTAGCCAAAAGTAACCTCAGAGCATTTTTTTAAGGCAGACGTGCAAGAACTTTTACGCCCTCTTGTGGCAAGACCCAGTGTCTAATCATTCCACACCTGTAATCATTTATATACCTGCCTGAGACAGAACTGCATCCTGAGTTTTGCAGCAATCCAATATTTCTATGTGGGTGCGTTATTTTGTTTGTCAATGAGTGTGATTTTATCAATCAGGGACTTGTAACAGGCGCTTGGGTGGCTGTCTTAGGCCTATACACTACACTACCTGGGTTCGATCCCCAGCAGTGTCCTCTGGCCGGGTCAGCCATCACATGCAGAATTGATAGGCTGTGTATTTGAAAGGGAAGGTCGACTATTCTCCCAGTGCTGCAAAGGACCTTTATGCATACACCCTGTGATTTCTGGGAATAAGTGCCAAGCCCCTGTGATCCTAAGCAGGAAAAAGCAGGGCCAAAACGTGAAAAAAAGGAAAGTAAATAAAAAACTGGCCGTGATACTGATAAAGATCTCACTGTTACATTAATAACAAGCTCCTACTGGAAGCCCATCCAGGATTCAGTGTAATCCCTGGAAATGTGAGCAGGAGCAAACATAATGTGATCTCTTTCTCACACTCTCCCTTTCTTTCTCTCTCTCCATCTCTCTCTCAAACACACACACACACACACACACACACACACACACACACACACACACACGTTATCTATGTGTGTGGTTAGGCCTTGCTGCAGTGCTGTTACGGGCTTTTGTTGTCAATGCTACAGTACAACTAAAATAAGAAAATGGGACAATTACATAACCCTGCTTTCTGGTCTCTTTTCGTTTTTGTTTTTGTCCCACATCTGCCTTTCTGTTGCAGGGATCAACAACTAAAAGCTCCTCCTCCAGGAACCAAAGGAGACTACAATCAGACAACTGTGTTACATAAGAACTGATTTTTAGAATCACTCTGTCAGGTTTGTAACACATACGAGGAAAGTGCCTTGGTAAAAGCAAACATACAGGTATGTGTAGTTTAACATGTACTGTATAAGGTCTGCGTTCACCCCGGGAGTTTGTTTATAATAATGTGAGCAAACAGAGTTTCTCTTAAGAGTTATGGCTTTCCCTAACACTGGGTTTTTATAATTATTGTGAATTTCAATGAATTACAAAAAGTTTAGCATGTGTGTAACAGTTTAGGCTTCCATTCATGTTTTCAGCTGTATCTCTGACGCATTTATGTATCATTTCCTATCATATCCTATGTATGTACATTACAATAGCAAAAAACGACTATATTACTATAGTGATGACTGGTCCGTGGACATTTCAGTCAACAACCTGTTTCACAGAACCTAATGTAGCTGTTAATCGACACATACCTGTACAGTATATTAAATTTGGGCACCATTGGTTAAAACAGGTGTTTCTTTGTTTTTCTAAATAAATAACATAACAATAAGCTGAAGTTGTTTCGTTTGGTTTCTAAATGTAACTTTAGAAATGAGTGCACTACATAGCCTAACAACTCATTAAAAATAATGACTTGCATCATTGAAATGGGTTTTAGCTGACATAATTACAAAACATTAACTCTATTAACCTCTCAGCATTATCTGCTAATAGCACAGCGTAATAATTCGGTTGAAAATGCGTCTATGCATTTTTATTGGTGCCGTGACCCGGACTGTTTCTTATGTGTCTAAGGGAGCAAAGCCATGTTAAGCAAAAGTCAAATGAGCTGTATTTTTGTATTCAAATAGAATCACTTGTACCTTGAAAAAAGCACAATATAAAAATGCCTAACACTAAAACATTCTAAATGTAACTATTTGTACATGGTGTGTATTTTCTACTTTATGCTTACTTTTACTTTTTATACCTTGGGATCGATAGGCTTGCTTCAAAAGTCATTCTGTACTCGTACAGATACCTTATCTCTTATCGTATCTTAAATTATAACCTTTGAACAGCTGTATGTTATTATATTTAATATTTTAATTATATATACACAATTGCCTTACATTAATTTGTTTTATGGTTTCAATTTAAAATTCTTCCTAATATTGTACTATATTTAATTTATTATAGTCTATATATACTCCGCAAACAGAAAATTAGTCACCTTGTGTGTTTAAGGTGGCAGTAACTTCCTGCAGATGGCGCTACACAAGGAGTTTCAGGCTATAAAAACCTGCAAGGTGTGCGAGGAAATTCCTAGATTGAGAAGAGGTGGTACAGTGCAATGAATGTTAGGAAATGTTAGGAAAATGGATCACAAAGCAAATGTTAATGATTGGCAAAAAGAAGCGATTACATTTGGGCGTGCCAAAGGCCATAGTGTGAAGGAAGTAGCCGAATTTGCAGGTCATACGGGTCTAACAGCAGTGGCAAAAATCTCAGTCTGCAGGAAATTCTTGTCAGAATTGTGGCCGAAAGACGAAACTATTATGTACGTTTCAAGTGTAGGGTTCAAGTTCCAGCATTGCCAAGCTTAGGCCCTTGAACAAGGCAATTAATTGTTTGCATTATATATTATTATATTTTATTTTATTTATTAGATTTTATTTAAATTTGTCCTCTCTTGTAATTTTTGCATTTATCTCCTGATTATTTAAACTATTACAAAAGCCTTATTTATTTAAGGTAATTTAATTATAATTTAATTGTATATCATCTAGGATGCCCATGGAGGTTGGGTCACTTCTTGAGTCTTGGTCCTGCCATAATTTCTTCATTGCTTTCACAATTAATGTTTTGAGCCTTTGGTAAAGCTGCTTTGAGAAAATGCTCCACTGTAAAGAGTGCTACAGAAATAAATCTGACCTTAACTGTAATGTATCTATATAGAAACTTGTCATCCCTATTGCATTCCTCAGTGGCCTAAACTCTCAGTTTTATATTGGAAGGAAGACAGTACAGTGTGATTCCTGGAGTGTCATCCAGCTCTTTTCTCAGAAGACATAGTAAAATATTCACTGTGAACATGTCAGAGATAGTCCAGTAATTTCTTACGACAGGGAGAAAAAAATGTAGAAATGTGTCAGGGAGAGGAGAATGGATTCCTAAATTAAGTTTGGTACATCTTAGCTTCTATATTCCTTTTATTTTTTTTTCTTTTCTGCAACCCAACCCATAAGACTTTGTCTCTTAGGGAGTTTTTCCTTAAACTGTCATCTCTTGGGTTGCTCATTTGGAGTCTAAGATTTTTGAGTGCTAAATTACTAGTGTAAAGCAGACAGTGGATGTATTAACTGAAATAAATAAAAATGCCACCAAATCCTGGACATTACTAAGAGTGAAAGTGTAAAAGGGGGATTTTTTTCATTATTAAAGTTAAAAGTTAATAAAAGGGTCGAAGACAAGAATCGGATATATAGGTTTTAACCCACCGCAACAGATCTCCAGTAATGTGGAAACCTTTTACCCACTTTTTCTGCATTCAGTGACTCCATAAAAATGTGTATTTTAATAAAAGATTCCCCCATTCCCTCAAAAACCCTGACTGACCCAGTGGGCTTTCTGTACTCACATCTGCATCACTTTAATTGTCGCTAATAATTTGTAAGCTGGCATTTATGTAGACGTTATTATTTTATTTCACTAGATTCATTAATAATCTCCTCCAAACCGGCAGAAATCCTCCCAGACATGACCATTCATGCTGGTGCCACTGCTTTCCCATAGGCCTATGAGAGACATGGCAATTAAAAGCCCACCTTAACAGGGACAGGAAATGAAAAGTAGCAGGAGCGCGAGTCGTCAGAAAATATGGGCGAAGTAATAAACGTATCTGAGAAATATTCATCAAGATACGTCCTGAGAACAGTAACTTTTTTCTTGAGCGCGGAGACATGATCAAATTACACACAAGAGCCAATCTCAATCTGCTATGAGAGAGAGAATGGGATACTGAGGCATTAAACCAGAACAGGGATGAAGATACAGACAAAAACAGATATCTCCATATTTTCTGGAATTTTTTTGTTCGATGGCGAGAATTAGATGACAATTTTGGCATCATATAACTTGGGGTTTTTGTTCTAAAATACTGTGGGACCTCGTGTTTGCGACGACAACTGGGAGCTCGTTGAATCTGGTTCTCGACGCGTTTGACTAGAAAAAGTTTCTCTCGGTTAGTTTTTATAAGAGCCAACCAAAGGAAAATTCAGGAACTGAAAATCCTTCAGAAACCAGGCTTTGCAGGCTAACTTAGCAGCTATGCTTGGGCCTGAAAGTTCACCAATAGGTGAAGTGTTTTGCTTTTACTTTTCACTTTTCAATCCATTACTCACTAAATTACATAAGATTTTTTTTCAAACACTTTTATTATAAAATATAAGCTGTGTGTGTTAATGATTTTTTTGGCCAACTGTAGGTTTTTAATGTGTAATTCGGCTCTGCTATGATACAGTAACAGGACTTATAGTTAAACTCATCAGTTCATGATACATTTTTACCCTCGTGACGGATTTGTTGAAAACATATCCATAATCCACTCACTCATAAGTCAGTGAGCTCCTGTACAATACAGCTCCATTAATTGCATATAATGACCTTATACAGTGTGGATTTTTTACTGCAGGTTTGAAATGGGGATTCATGAAATTGAATTTACACTTTTCCTTAAAGGAAAAATTTGCTCGGTAACTCGTTGTTTTGTTTTCTGACAAGAGCAAGAAAAAAAAAACGTAAAATTTTGTAATAGTGGGCAAAGGTCACAAAAAGGGACCCCAGGGGTAACTTCTAAGCAACTGAAGGCCTCTCTCACACTGGCCAATGTTAATGTTCATGAGTCCACCATCAGAAGAACACTGAACCAACAATTGGTGTGCATGGCAGGGCTGCAAAGAAAAAGGCCACTGCTTCTCAAAAAAAGAACATTGCTGCTCGTCTGCCCAGTTGCTTAAAGATCACGTGATGAGCCAGAAGGCTATTGGAAGAATGTTTTGTGGATGGGATGAGACCAAAATAGAACTTTTTGGTTAAAAAAAGAAAAAGCGTTATGTTTGGAGACAGGAAAAACAACTGCATTCCAAGCATAGGAACCTTATCCCATCTGTTTTGACACATGGTGGTGGTAGTATCATGGTTTGGGCCTGGTTTTGCTGCATCTGGACCAGGACGGGCTTGCCCATCTACTTGATGGAACAAATGAAATCTGAATGATTAATCAGAGAAATCAAAAGGAAAATATCAGGACATCTGTCCCATGAACTGAATCTCAGAGAATTTGGGTCATGCAGCAAGACAATGTTACCCTAAGCACACAAAGCGTTCTACCAAAGAATGGTTGCAGAAGAATAAAGTTTTCATGTTTTTGGAATGGCCCAAGTCAAAGTCCTGACCTTAATTCCAATGGAAAGTTTGTGGAAGGACCCTGAAGCTGAGCCAGCCTAAATGTGAGGAAAAACCCACCAAAACATCCCAGAGCTGAAGCTGTTTCTGTACGGAGGAATGGGCTAAAATTCCTCCAAAGTCGGTGGTGGCAGGACTGATCAACAGTCTACAGGGAAACGTTTAGCTGCAGTTATTGCTGCAAAACAGGGGGGTCACACCCAGAGACTGAAAGCAGAGGAAATTCCACAAATAATTTTTGCCACTCACTGATTATGTAAATGTTGGTGGACTTTTCAAGCAGCAACTTGAAAGCAGCACAGGGACTGCGGATAGCCTAGTGGTTTTTTAAGGTACTGGACTCTAGGACCAGAAAGGATCAGGGTTCAAAAACCCCCCCACTTCTGCCCAAGCTGCCAACTGTTGGGTCTTTGAGCAAGAACCCTTAACCCACAATTGCTTGGGTTGTAAGATTGTACCAATTGTAAGTCGCTCTGGATAAGGGGTGCTGCTAAATGCTGTAAATGTAAATATTTGGTGCCATCTGTTGCTTTTTTTTTTGTCACCAAGGAACCTTTTTTTTGCAGAATGATTCCGCTAAAGTTTTTCACTGAGTGTGTTTTTTTGTTGCTGGAAATCTTTGGCTGGTTAAGCCCGTGTGTGGACAGAGGACTCTTGAACTTTGTCATAATCTTCATATTCTGCATGGTGGTTGGTTCACAGATGGTGAAATAAGTTGTTAGTTTTATTGAGTTGTCTTTAATGGGAACCGATTTCCGACATAGTTCCGCAGAATTTGCCATCTTCCTTGAGCAAACATCCATCTTTTCAAAACCAAACTACCTCCATGCAAAGTAAGGATGAGGCACGTCTAGCAGTTATATCTTAACGACATAGAGATGTGTAAAAAAAAAAGAAGAAGAAAAGGCCCCTGTCAGACAAACTAAATGTTACCAGGTAGAGTTTTTAAGGACGAGACCCGACAAAATGTAACAACTGACACGGAATGGCATCAATCTCAGGCCCTTTTAAGTTTTTTAGAAACCTGATACCCACATGTTCAAAAAAGCTCTTTTGTGCTTTTTAAATTGCTTACAATCTAACTGATCCATTTGTATAACAAAAAAGAGCATCTTCGTTCCTTCAACCCCGTATCTTTAAAGCACGGAGCACTTGGTGACTTCCATGATAAAGAGTATTTCCTTTTTTAGCTGCAAACCATGCCAGCCTTCAGCGCCGGCTGCTGCATGATGATAACGGGAGGGTCGTTTCCGAATACCCAAAAAAAATAGCAAAGTTTTGTGACCTAAGGAAATCTATAATTTAAATGAGTCTGGAAAACAACCAAAAGATATTATCCCAGTAATCATGGGGCTTTGTGGCAGAACCATCATGGGCTTTGTGGCAGAACCAAATGAGATGGATCCCTCAAACTTTTGACATCTATCACATTGCGGAGAAACCAAACCCGCAGATTTCACTCAGTTTTGTTTTGGAGAAATAAAATCTATGTATAAGCTTAAACTGAATGAGTTTATCTCTGGAATTAAGGACCCAACAGTAGCAGCTTGGCAGAGGTGGGATTTGAACCCTGGACCTTTCTGTCCGCTAAGCTACCACGGTCCAGTTCGCATCATCACTTGAATAATGAGACAACTGCAGAAATCTGATTACGATCGGCGATCTGATACGATAAGTGCACTTATAATGAGACAGTAGAAAAAAGTACACATTGCTTAGATAGGTGAAGCCCCGCCCGATCTGCAGATTCGGATTGGAAGACCAATCAGAAAGGCCTCGGTGCCACTACACTGCGCTGACATCCTTGATGTGGATTGAATATACAGTAATGAGACAGAAATATCGCCATAGGGAATAATAAAAAAGTCCCCCATTATCTGAATATTCAGTATCTGTACCATTCTGTATCCTCATCCTAAAATAGTACAATACGCCATCTGATACGTCAACACTCTTGAACGCTGAACCAAAATTCTAGCCTGGAGCACTGATGCACAACATGACAAGCCGACATTACACCAACATTTACGAGTCTCATCAAGTTGCCACACAAGGTTCCAGAGGCTAGTTTAAAGATGCAGATGAAGCTTTAATTGACACTCAAAATGCCAGCGCTGTGTCAATCTGTCCCCTCAATTAGAGCGTATTATCAGGAGTCAACACGCGTGCTTCCTGCAGCCCGTTCCCCCGCCGCGGCTGCTATATTTATTAGCTCGTGGGCGTGACTCTATTTAATTAGGCCAGGAGAACTGGATTCATTCCAGGTGTTGGTGCACATTTAGAGACATGATCAGAGCTTCTCATTTGCTCTTCATAAGGAGAGGCAGAGCTCCAGATGGCCAGCAGTGTAGACCTGGCTGAGAAAATCACCACAGGCTTTCAAGGTGCATTTGGAAATTCAGACTGTGCACTTCTGTTAAACAGCAGTCGTGGAGTTCATGGAACATGACTGGTCTGTCAGACTACAGGTATGCGCCACATAATGTCCGTTCAGTCATCGACCGTTTGCACATACACCCGTGGTCAGACAGGGATATTGTTACAGAGGCACCAAAGGATCAGCCGGTCACCGATATTAGCCTGCTTTCAGCTAGAGACGTACTGATATGACTTTTTCAGTCCCGATACTGATACATAAACTTTGCCTTACCAATCCAATATCATTGCTGAATTTATAAAATGTATAGCTCACCACGACGGAGTTAAGACATCAGGATTAACTTGAACATTGCTAACTTTTACGTCACTAACTAACGTAGCAAACGTCAAATAAAATCCGTTTTGTTTTTTCCCAAATGCCATTTTATGTTTTTTTCCAGTTTTTGTTTTATATGGATTTTTTTCACAATCTGTTTTTTTAGGTTCTTAGGGAGTCTCCGCAAAATGTTCAATAGCTGTTTCGCTTCCTTTAATTCCATGTCATGTTTAATACCAGGGTTGCCAAATGTCACGAGAAAAAACTTCTCACAGTCAATGGAAAAAAGAGGCCACATAAAGTCAAATCTTTAGAATAGGCAGACCTGGCAACCGTGTCCGGTTAAGGAAATTGGGTAACTATTGTACATGCTATGAGTAATCCGATTACTGGAATAAATTCAGCTCTCTTTATCGGATTTCTTAATCTGATTTCTAGATTGGCGTGTGCTGTATATGAAATTCCATTTATTTTTCCCATTTAACTCCATTTGTTATTGTTTTTTTCGGTCTTCACTAATTGGTCAATAGCCGTTTTGCTTCCTTTAATCCCGTGTCATGTTAATACCAGGGTTGCCAGATGCCACAAGAAAAAACCCATCACGGTCATTTTAATCAGATTACTGGGTTAAATCCAGCTCTCTTTATCGAATTTCTTAATCTGATTTCTAGATTGGTGTGTGCTGTATATGAAATTCCATTAATTTTTTTCCCATTTAACTCCATTTTTTTTTTTTCGGTCTTCACAAAGTGCTCTATAGCCGTTTTTGCTTCCATTAATTCCGTGGTACGTGTAATACCAGGGTTGCCAGATGCCATGAGAAAAAACCCGTCACAGCCAATGGAAAAAGAGGCCAAATAAAGCCAAATCTTTAGAATAGACGTACCAGGCAACTGTGTCCGATTAGGAAATTGGGTAACTATTGTACATGAAATGAGTAATCAGATTACTGGGCTAAATCCAGCTCTCTTTACCAGATTTCTTAATCTGATTTCTAGATCGAAGTATGCTGTATATGAAATTCCATTTTATTTTTTCCCATTTCAGTTTTTGATGCATTTTTTTCCCCGATTTTCTTTTTTAGGATTTTAACAGTGTTTTTTTCTTAAAAAATAATTGATTTGTCGGAACATAAGCCCATCATAAATCAGGTAGCCCCTGTCCAATACTCCATTAACTCCATTAATGAACTCCAAACTTAAAAACTGGACCTGTACATCACCCAGTACACCCAGAGTCATTCACCCAAAGGCAGTTTAGTAAGTACAGAGTCTACAAAAGACAGAAAACAAATCTATAAAATGAATGACTTGACTAAGTTTTTAATTAGGCTCTTGCTGCTTTGGCGTAACACCACCATATTTTGACTACCAGTCCAGCACTCCAAGCACGGCATGTTCCTCTCTGCTTGGCTTCAGTAGCGCTCTACTGACGGTTAGCATAAAAAGAGAGCTTTAAATGCCTTGACCTTCACAGCTATGCACTTTATCCAGTCATGAGTCTCATAATTAGTTTCAAATCCCTTTGCCGATTCCCCGGAACAGACCTATTAGGCACGAAAATCACCCGATGGAGCTCCGAGGTCAAGGTTCGCCCTGGCACTGAAGAGTCGAAGCCAGCATGCGATCATCTCAGCTCAATTTAGAGGAGTATGAGAGGCAAATGATATTACTTTTCACAGGCAGCGATGTAGAAAATGTTCCAACCCTTTTCGTTGAGAAGATACAAATTGACCACGTTCGGACTGCGTCTGCCTGAAAGTTTAAGCATTAATTTTAATGGGTCGCTGAAATCTAGATGAGCTGCTTTAATAACATTGTTCGGGGCTGTAATTGCTCTTTTTCTCCCACAGACTCTGAGGAGGAATTGAGTCGTAAAAACGTCTATTGTTCCAATTTTCTGTACATAGCAAATTGATTGAGAGCGTGATTGAAAACCGGCCCTATCTCGCGCCCCCGTAGAACGCAGTTCAGGCGCAGATGCTTCAATCGTTCTAAAAAGCGCTTGTAATATTACTCCAGAACGTCACCTCGCTGATTCATCCATCCAACTTATTGTAAGGCTCAATCTCTTTCTGAGCCTGAACAAAGCCTGAAAGCTGTCAGCTGTGCATTATGCTTTAAATGTGGCGGCCCATAACTTGTAGCTCAGTCCGAGAGCATCCGACTACATACAAGCCATAAATATGTACACAATACATACATAGGATATTTGGGGGGTTATATGTTATATGATATATGACATAAACATCTAAATGTAATGATAAATAATGACTCAGATTTTATATACTGTGTTTCAGGGACTCCGCAGTGTTCAATTGCCGTTTCGTCTCCATTAATTCGGTGGTGCATTTAATAACGAGGTTGCCAGATCCCCCGAGAAAGAAGTCAGTGTCACAGTGAATGGAAAAAAGAAGTCAAATAAAGCCAGATCTTTAGAATAGGAGGACCTGGCAACCGTATCGAGCAACTGGTATACAAGCTATGAGTACTCCGATTACTGGGATTAAATTCAGCTCTCTTTATCGGATTTCTTCATCTGACATTTCTTAACACGACCACTTGAATAATCAGATAACTGCAGAAATCCGACTACGATCGGATTATTAAGCGCATGTAAACGCACTCAGTGTGATGTGTTTCCTCCCGGCTATTGGATTTCTAAAGGAGCACAAACAGCAAAAATGGTCAGCTCTCAAAAAAGGACGCTTGCCTCCTGGCTACAGAGCGAGAGCTGTAAGAGATGCTGCTACAGAGTCTTGCGGACACAGAGATAGTGTCCAAATGGGATTAGTGCACTGTGTAAATAAAGCACTTTGGGTTGAGCACTGGTTTGGTGTCTCTGAGCCTGTTTTCCAGATCTTTAGGTCCACATTTGATGCATGGGGAATGCAGTCCGTGTTCCTTTAGCATACGAGCTCCACTTATCAAATATTTCAAAGCAGTGGTGTAGCCAGAAATTTGGTTTTGGATGGGCCTTTGACCAAAGTGGGTGGGCACAGCTTTCACAGTTCTCACATAAGAAAAACATAATAAAATACAATAAAACTGATATTCGTTTTACCATTCTACAAAGCGGCAATGAAAATGGTGATTAACTGAGACGTTTTACTGACAGCAGCATTTGTAATTATATCACATTTACCTTTTTTTTCTTACTTTTTTCCAGTAACAATTGCAGCACAACCACACAGGTCATCGGATGTCGTTCGTATTGATGTGTAATCAAATAAGTAGCCTCATTTTAATGTGTATAGCCACATTGCAACAGAAAAAAGCAATCAAGTTTTTAATAGCAATCAAGTTCATGTCAGCTAAACTGCATAACCGCAACGACTCAGAATTAGCCTAATTAAAACTCCACTAATGACACGATCTACAAGCAACATGTTATAAAAGCTGATAGAATATTTACCACTGATATGACCTACTAACACAATAAAGCTGAATACAGTGTCAGTTATTACTGGAGCTGCACCAACTGGCTCCATCCCAAATTTGTCTTTAGTGGACCTTACAAGTTGCGTTAACTCAAAGTGCATGAAGTGCACCAACGTAAAGAGCAGGAAGTCGTTTGAGGTAGAGTCTTTACTCCGCATTATTCCAACAATGATTCTTATATATGCTCCAAAAATGGCCATACTGACGATTCTATCCATTTTTATTAGGTGGGCAGATGATTCCTGAGCCCACCTGTAGACACGGTCCTGTTTCAAATCAAAGGAAATTTAAAAAAAGCCAATTACAAAAGTATCATGATGCTGAATAATGATTGTAAACAGTTCTAATGTGAAGATATTTGTTTAAAATATAGCCTATTCATAGGAAATATATAAAGTTTGTTCGGCACTCGGTGCATTTGCTAGAACTTCTTTGAGTCGAGACGTACGACATACAGCGGCGCTTGAAAGTTTGTGAATTTTCTAGATTTCTGCATAAATATGACCTAAAACATCAGCAGATTTTCACACAAGTCCTAAAAGTAGATAAAGAAAACCCAGTTAAACACATAAGACAAAAATATTATACTTATGGAATAATGGCTAAAATTCCTCCAAGCCGGTGTGCAGGACTGATCAACAGTTAGAGGAAACGTTCAGTTGCAGTTATTGTTGCACACCGGATACAGAAAGCAAAGGGTCACATACTTTTGCCACTCACTAATATGTAATATTGGATCATTTTCCTCAATAAATAAATGACCAAGCATAATATTTCTTTCTCATTTGTTTAACTGGGTTCTCTTTATCTACTTTTAGGACTTGTGTGAAAATCTGATGATGTTCTACGTCACATTAATGCAGGAATAAAAAAAGGGTTCACAAACTTTCAAGCACCACTGTATGTCACTTCACTTCCTGACTGCTGCTAGTGTTCTAGCCTGCGAATCCAATCCAATCAGTGATATTCCCCAATCTACAAATGGGGGCTTTAAAGACATTCTGAGCCTGCTTATCCTGGTCAGGGTCACACGGAGGTCCTAAACTGGAATTCATTGGGAGTAGATGAAAGTGCTGTCTGGGTGGGACGTCAGTCTCTTGCAGGCTTCAGAAGACTAACTACATTATTTAATTGAACTGGATGTTGAGAGCACTCTATTCTTTCATCACTCCACCATGTGAAGAGAAGAAATAATATAGCCAGGCAAAACTCCAGATACCGCCGACTGATTAAAAGCCAGATACTGTCCTCTGATTAAAGGGTAGATCTGAATGGTATCTCCAGCTATAGAGTATTAGAATAGATCAAAATATGCTCAGTAGTTACTCATATACGTTTCGATTTTTGGAAAAAATGACCAGTTGAACACAAATTACTTGGGAACTCGCATGCGATGTTGTACCGGTTCTGTGAAGAAGGTTGTGGACCAAACATTGGCATAGTCACATAGTCTTTCAATGCTACTGTAATGTCAATATAAAGGGTATTTTCACAAGAAAACTGGGTGCAAACAATATGTAAGCGTGTCAGAGATACCGCTGAAAGCACAAATGGAACGCTACCATCTACACAGCGTCTCTAACGTCAGCACATTTTTAATTTGTGAAAATTCACAATAATGATAGACAATTCAGTAACGTACTGTTATGGCCCTGTGTCAGGGAAAGCTGGAACACTTAACAGGATGGTATGATGGACTTGCTGCTTTTGTTAGATGGAAGCCAAGAATCCATTGGCCAAGAAGTTCAGCTATTAGCCAACATCACCAATCTACATGGACAAAAGTATCGGGACACCTACACATTACACCTACAGGAACTTTTATGATATTCCATTCTCAATTCAAATACACTAAGATGCCTTTGCAGCTATAATATTTCCACTCCCCTAGGAAGGCTTTCTACAAGATTTTGGATTGGGTCTGTGGGAATTTTTGTGACTGCTGCTACCAGGCTATGGAGATTGACATAAATAAATAAATAAATAGTAATAATAATAATAATAATAATAATAATAATAATTATAATAATATATAAAATACTACTACTACTACTACAAAGAATAATAATAATAATAATAATAATAATAATAATTATAATAACAATAAATAAATAGTAATAATAATAATAATAATAATATATAAAATACTACTACTACTATTAAGAATAATAATAATAATAATAATAATAATATCAACAAAAAAATAATAACAACAATAACAACAATAAAAAAAAAAAAAAATAAAACCATAACTTAATAAAATAATAAATAAATAATTAACTAAATAAATAGTAACAATATAATAATAATAATAATTATTATTATTATTATTATTATAATTATAATAATAATATATAAAATACTACCACTACTACAAAGAATAATAATAATAATAATAATACTAATAATAATAAATAAATAGTAATAATAATAATAATATATAAAATACTACTACTACTACTAATAATAATAATAATAATATCAACAAAAAATAATAATAACAACAATAACAACAATAAATAAATAAATAAAACCATAAATTAATAAAATAATAAATAAATAATTAAATAAATAAATAGTAATAATATAATAATAATAATTATTATTATTATTATTATAATAATATATAAAATACTACTACTACTACTACTACTACTACCACTACTACAAAGAATAATAATAATAATAATAATAATAATATTAATAATAATAATAATATATAAAATACTACTACTACTACTACCACTACTACAAAGAATAATAATAATAATAATAATAATAATTATAATAATAATAAATAAATAGTAATAATAATAATAATAATAATAATATATAAAATACTACTACTACCACTACTACTACTAAGAATAATAATAATAATAATATTAATAATAATATCAACAAAAAAATAATAACAACAATAACAACAATAAATAAATAAATAAAACCATAAATTAATAAAATAATAAATAAATAATTAAATAAATAAATAGTAATAATATAATCATAATAATAATAATAATAATAATTATTATTATTATTATTATAATAATAATATATAAAATACTACTACTACTACTACTACTACTACCACTACTACAAAGAATAATAATAATAATAATAATAATAATAATAAATAAATAGTAATAATAATAATAATATATAAAATACTACTACTACTATTACTACTACTACTACTACTACTACTACTACTAATAATAATATCAACAAAAAATAATAATAACAACAATAACAACAATAAATAAATAAATAAATAAAACCATAAATTAATAAAATAATAAATAAATAGGCAACATAGAAATGAATGGAAAACAATAATAAATATGGGACATAAAATATTATACAAATAAAAAAATGGTCTGTTTATTTATACAATAATGTATTTCTTCATTTATTCTTTACTAAAAATGTACTAAATACTAATTTGTTTATTTTAGAATTTCTGAGATGTGTCCCAATACTTTTGTCCATATAATGCATGCTCAGGTCCAGCCATCGCATATTTGCTTACAGGAGCTGCCTATTAACAATCTTCTCACATTTACCCGACACATTTATCTAAAGCGATCCGCTGCACTGAACAGTAATGTGTTAAAGCTCTTGCTTAAGGGCCCAACAATAGCACTTTGGCAGAACCTTGACCACTGAGTCACCTCCATCTCAAAAAGTCTATAGATGGATCAGGATAAAAAACGTATCATAATTAATTTAACGAACACATCAGACCTTCAGGTCAACAGTCTAATACTCCACTGACTCACCATCAGCATTCGAATATAAATCCTCTAAATGAAACATCTAACTTCCAGCCATTACTTTAAAAAAATCTAATTCCTATTGAAGCAAATTCATTCAGCAAAGAAGTTCCAGAACGAAACACTGAGACCATCTCACTTGCCTTGTTTTTGGTTGTTCTCCATCTTTCAAGCTGTGCAAAACAACAGGCATGAAGCGCATGCAGGTTTCAGGGAAGGGAAGAGGGGATGAAAATAATAGTCCCATTTCCAAAACTCTGGGTTGAAACAGCAGGTCTTTTTGTAGCTTGGAAATCACTGAAAAAAGGGGCGTTCTGGTTGATAGAACAAACAGTGAGACCATGTACTATGGGTGTGTGATAGGTATCGCCTACAATGATATCTTAATTGTTTTTATATCTCACTCAGTTTGGAAAAAAAAAACGTTAAACACCTTAAGTGATGTATTCAAATTCCAAACTTAAAAAAAACCAGGGTACTTCATAAAAAAATAGAATTTCAATTCCACTTATCTGCTGCTTTCAGTTACAGTTCCATAGGTTCTGCTTACCAGCAAAGTGGCACTTTGATAATCACGCGCTCCCGGTACTAATGACTGGCATTGGGTATGAATGGGTTGTCAGGTCACTCAACTGCACAACACGCTCGCCACCTCTCGTCACCTCTTATTATGCGAGTTCAAACCTTCCGAGCACGGAGAACATGATCATTACGGTGGGACAGTTCAGACAGGCTGAGCAGAACATGCAGAGGAGAACATTTGCATTTCTGTGGAGCCCGTGAGTCAAAGTGCACTCGAGTTCTGAATGAAGCACTAATAAGTTCTGCTAGCATAGAGGACATGGGAGGTGTTCTTTTGTAGCCGACCTCCTGGGCAGTCCATTAGCGTCATACGGTAATGGAACGGCTCTATGTGAGCGCGGCGTTGAGTGCATTGTGGGAAGGTGGAAAGGTAATGACCAGTGAGAGCTCGCTACAAACTGAAAAGATGACCTAGAGCCAGCTGAGAATAGGGTTCGAATATAAGAGCGTGAACGGTACTGATACTGGTACAATTTTAGTGGTCAACTGTTTTGTCTGATTCCAGACAGTGCTATTACAGCGGTGCTTGAAAGTTTGTGAACCCTTTAGTTTAATTTTCTAGATTTCTGCGTAAATATGACCTAAAACATCATCAGATTTTCATAGAAGTCCTAAAGGTAGATAAAGAGAACCCAGTTAAACACATGAGACAAAATATTATATTTGGTCATTTATTTATTGAGGAAAATAATACAATATTACATATTAGTGAGTGGCAAAAGTATGTGAACCTTTGCTTTCAGTATCTGTGCAGCAATAACTGCAACTAAACAATGGTCTTGAAATCTGTCTGACTGTGGATGGGTGGAGTCCAAACTCTTTAGAGATGGTTTTGGAACCTTTTCCAGCCTGATGAGCATCAACAACTCTTTTTCTGAACTCCTCAGAAATCTCCTTTGTTCGTGCCATGATACACTTCCACAAACATGTTGTGAAGAGCCGCCTTTGATAGATCCCTGTTCTTTAAATAAAACAGGGTGCCTCACTTCTGATTGAAAACACCTGACTAATTTCACCTTCAAACTAACTGCTAATCCTAGAAGTTCACATACTTTTGCCACTCACTAATGTAATATTGGATCATTTTCCTCAATAAATAAATGGCCAAGTATAATATTTTTGTCTCATTTGTGTAACTGGGTTCTCTTTATCTACATTTAGGACTTGTGTGAAAATCTGATGATGTTTTAGGTCGTATTTATGCAGAAATATAAAAAATTCTAAAGGGTTCACAAACTTTCAAGCACCACTGTACATAAAATGCTATATATAGTACCTCTGGCTGCACCCAGTAAACAGAACCCAGAACCCCCCGGACCCTGCTCAGAACAAGCAGGTATAATCAGGAAGAAAATAACATATAAGCCTAGATTAAACTATCTGAAGACCTGAAGGCGCACCTTTTTCTAGAATAAATATAATAAAACACCACCGGAGTCTGTATGCACAGCTTCAGTCATCAGTATTCAGTCAGTATTTTGTTGTGCAAGTCTTTCAGTCAAAATGCAACTTAATCCTCCATTCATTTAGTTCAACAATACATGTGATGGACAGCAAAATGTGAAACAAAAAGCCATTCTAATCTCTCTTTTTACTGAACGCAAACTCACAGCCCCTCAGCCGAGAGTCCAAACATCAGTGCGAGTTCATCTGGTGGAGTGCACCGACGGCATGCGTGCCGAACACAAAGGCCTGGTTAGTTCCACATATTTGTCACAGCACCAGAGCCAGGTTGTGTGTTTGATTATCGATGGTGCTGCCATTCAAGAGGAAAGGCTTTTAAAACAAATCCCTCACACCGCTCACATTTATATTAAACCAGCCTTATGTTACATTCGTGATTTTACTCTAACTGTGCATGCGCGGATCGAATATCTCATCGCAAGTGACTCATCCATGACGATCCCTCAGGGGACGTGAATACATTTGATCTCAATCTCAGATGTACACAACTCTGCAATAGGCCACCATTAGATGTTGATGTAGTACTGGTATAATGACCTTATATAACACATTGTTGACGATGTCCTGGTGAGCGTTAGCATATCTTTTCACCCTGTACCCCTTCTGAAAAAATGTTCCTTGGTTGCTACCCTTCCAAAAAAACCATTGGAGGTTGGGTCCCTTTTTGAGTCTTGGTCCTCCCAAGGTTTCTTCCTCTTAACAAGGGAGTTTTTCCTTGCCACTGTCGCCCTAGGCTTGCTCAATTTGGGATTGGACGTAGGTATTACAATGCTCCATTGTAAAAAGCGCTATATAAATAGATCTGACCATTCCTGACCAAGCTTCTTTGGACTGGAGAAGAGTCAACTTGGCATCCAGATGAATCTGTCAGATGCTGCTACTGCTCAAGTGTAAGGGGAGGTCACACTAAATACTTGACGCTTATAGAAGCCTATAGAAGCTGTTCTTTCTGAATTGTTTTCAGTTTTTTAATACTGTATCCAGATTTCCTGTATTTTCCTGTTATATTCTAATAAAGAGACTGAGAAATAACTATTTTTGGTCATATTAGGTACCATTGCTCAAACAATGGTACAGTGGTATTGGTTCTCGACGCATTTTGACTAGAAAAATTTGTCTCGGTTCTCAGGGTTTGCTCGGTACTCGGCACACTTGTATGAGTCGAGCCGAGCGACTCGATTCAGTGACTCAGATTCACAATGGCTCTCGCTCAGTGAAGATCTGCGCCATATTTATCATATTTTTCTTGATTTTTACATCCACAGTACTGCTTTCTTAGTGCACATAAGTCTCCATGGGTCCTAAAAAGGTTAGTTTATAAGAGCCAACCAAAAGCAAAACAGGAATTTAATCCTCCAGAAAACAGCTATGCTAGTGCCTTGAGTTCATCAATAGAGTAAGTGTTTTGCTTTTACTTTTCACTTTCAATCCATTACTCACTATGTTTTTCAACACTTTATTATAAAATAAGCTTTGTGTTAATGATTTTGGCCAACTGTAGGTCCATGTAAATGTTAATATAAGTGTTAATGTGCATATAGACTATATTACACTCATCAGTTCATGATACATTTAACTAATGATGGATTTGTTGAACATATCCCCATCATAAATCAGGGCATAATAATACATATAATACCTTATACAGTGTGGATATTCTGGGGTCTGGAACAGATTCATTCAATTTACATCATTCCTTATGGCAAAATATGCTCTGTATAGAATCAACGTCCATTGAGATTATTAAGAAAGATAATAATAATTTAACAAAGAAAAATTTGTCTTCTATACACATTTTCTACAGCATTTGAACCCCTGAAGGTAGAACTTTTTCAGAATAAATATAAAAGACCCTCGTAGTCTGTAGGCACTGCTTCAGACAATCTTCCATATCTTGTTGCGCACCCTTAAGCATTAAAATAAAAACAGATTCACAAGTCTAACATTACAGATGACACATAAAAGACTGATAGCAGGCATTAGACTGGTTATTAATTCTGAATGAACCGTGCAGCATAAGAAGAATTAGCTAAGTGTTTACTGTTATGACCGTATTCGTAGGCTGTAGGCCACGATGGCTTGTATTTATATTTTCTTACATCCCTCGGAGAGTGCTTTAAAATTTCATGAGAAGCAATTCAGTCATTTGAATACACCGTTTCTCTCACAAAGGTTTTCAGATGGAAAAGAGGAGCAAAAGCAGGTGAAATCCGTTTAATTTAGCATGTACAATGTAGATAGAGACGCTCGCTGATCTTTAATTCATAACTCACTTCCACATTCATAATGGCGCTCTACAAAGCCGAGACGCTAAATGGAAGTGAAGCGGCATTAGGAAACGTCGTGCTTGCTTAAGTCACCGACATTATTTACATGCTCACAGAGAATGCTACTTGCTTCCTTTACAGTACCTGAAGCTCACAGTCTGTCCAAAAGAAAGGGGTGATCATGTACTGCTTTCTGAACAAAGAGGCTCTAGATTAACAGCCAGACGAAGAACAGAATTATACAGACAATGGCAAACGTAAGGAGAGACACAAAACTGCCCCTGTGAGACACACAGCTGTCCCATTTTCCCACATATGCTAATTCCACATGATTAAAATCTCTTAACTCGGACTACGTTATCTATTTTGGGAAGCAAAACTCCTCCGCGACACCAACACACACACGTCCTTGTTTGGCACACACACAATTCAAATGCTCTCTTGATGAGCCCGAGCTAATCGTTAGGCTGAAAAATCATTAGCTTATATTGCTATGCAAATACCCTAATTATTCATTCAGTTAATTTAATAAAGGCCGGATATCGTGATTGTTTTCGTTCCGCGCAGAGCGATCAAGATTGCCCCTTGCTGTCGTGATTGTTATCAGCAGATGATGAGTGTGTCATCATTGTTCGCCGAAAGTTTCTATACGCTGGATATAAACTGATTAGATTTTGATCCGTGACACCTGTATCTGACTAAATGCATTTCTCCTGCTTCAGCTGAGCTCTAACTGCAGCAAAACATTAAATATGAATACAGGAACATACCATAATGATCGTATCATGTTCGGTGAAACAGGTCGTTGTCCAAAATGGACGTTACATACATTTACAGCATTTAGCAGACGCCCTTATCCAGAGCGACTTACAATTGGTACAGTCTTACAATCCAAGCAATTGTGGGTTAAGGGTCTTGCTCAAGGACCCAACAGTGGCAGCATGTCAGAGCTGGGTTTTGAAGCCTGGACCTTCTGGTCCATAGTCCAGTACCTTACCCGCTAGGCTACCACAGTCCTGGTACATAGTCACATAGTCTTTTGATGCTGAAAACATGAGTGGAACCCTACCATCTACACTGCATCCCTAATGCCACAGCATTTCTCTTTTATGGAATTCACAATAATGAAAGAAATGCACTGTTACGACCCTGTCTAGGTGAAAGCCATAACACTTATGAGGATGGTATGACAAACCGGATACAAAAAACGCATTAATTGACAGCATTACGAACAACACGGACGATCAGCCATGAAACAAAGACTCAACGAGTGAATGTGAAACAGTTTCTACACTTACAGGCTAGAGAGAATATACAGGTAGTGGAGGAACAAACAAAGGGTACTACTTACACTAGAACAGACACTAACACTTATGAAAATTAGTAGCGGACAGCCATACACAACAGGAGTAACTTGCGCAAAAAAGTCTCTAAACACATCAACCGAGTTAGAACAGTCTGCAGGCCAAACGTGAGCTAACAAAGTATGTAGCTTTCGAGAGATTGACGGACTTCTGCTCTTCAACTCCCGCCTCTGCTCGTGGATCTGCAGAGCTGATTGGTTGTTTTGCTTCCTGATATAGTTTATTATCATTTTTAAAACCTCTGCCATTAAAGCGAGCAGACGTTCATCAGATGGACGTTAAATAGCCATAAATAATTTCTTACGCGACAATTCCTACTTCATTCAGCCATTTTTAAAATACATCATTCTGTAGTCTGCAATGGATTAGTGCCCGGTCCAGAGACAAAAAACATGATTGAATGATCGCAAGCACACTGAGAGCATGCAGAGCACCAGTACACCACCACAAATCGAGCTAGGGTTCCACCTAGAAACACACTGCTGAAGATAAAAATGAGTGAACCAACTGCTCCAGGAGACAAAGTACAGACACGACCAGCCTTGCAGTCTACGTCATTAGATTCAATTGCTAGTTGTGGCTCACCCTCACTCACACTGTAGTTGTTTGGCTTTGAAAGGATGGATTTTGCTGAAAGGCTTTCTGCAAGCCATGTCAGAAATCAGTTGCTGTTCAAGACAGCTTGACAACTCACTTATTTCTTACCGTCTGCGTGCAGAAAATAGAGATTTTGATTAACTTCAGGAGTCAGCCGTCCATGACTGGCTCAAACCAGCCAAGGTAGCAGCACAACAACACACTCAGCAAACCTTAGTGGTATCATTCTGCAAAACCTTACGACAAGAAAAGCAACACATGGCAAAATTCGTTGCATTTAAATTTCCGTCAATGTTATTTCCATCGATGCCATTAGTAAGCAACAATTAATATCCCAATAATAAGAACAAGCTTGTACAATGTACGATTTTTAAACACATTTGTGTAAAACGTGCACAGGGACTGTGGTAGCCTAGCGGATAAGGTACTGGACTATGGACCAGAAGGTCCAGGGTTCAAATCCCATCTCTGCCAAGCTGCCACTGTTGGGTCCTTGAGCAAGGCCCTTAACCCACAATTGCTTGGACTGTAAGACTGTACCGATTGTAAGTCGCTCTGGATAAGGGCGTCTGCTAAATGCTGTAAATGTACAGTATCGTCTAATTATCGTTATCGACGAATCCCAGACAATATCGAGATATCATGTTTTCATATCGCACACCCCTAGCACACAGCAGAACTTCACACCATTCTGATCAACCTCGTATGTTCCAGGCTTTCAGAGGTGCATGATGGAAGCTTCTCAGAAGCGTGCATCAGGTTCGAAATAAAGGACCGAGCACTATGGGCCCCAATGTCCATCACCGGGGTGGCACAGCGTCGCTCTGCGCTGCCCATCAAAGCAAAATGCACAAATGCAATCAGGACGCGATGGCCGACAGGCTGGTTATTAATAGATAACGCTTGCCAATAAGATTGCTCCTGCCTCCATGCCCTCAGGTGTTCAATTAATTTCCATTCCATTTACAAAAGGGAAGGAGAGGTCCTTGAGATGCGCAGCTCATAAATGAAGAATGAGGCAATAAATTATTTGCGAACTCTGCTAACAACGAAGCGAAGAGCAACAATGAATCTGTGACTCTGTGCTGTGTACATTAGTAAATTGAGCTTCCCACCTCGGCGGCACCACGCTTATTACCGGCACGCAGTGCGTTTCACTAAAGTCTGAATTCAAACAATTAATGAAGAGTTATTCTAATAAGCAAATGTATTGTTAATGGAATCTCCTTTCTTGTATCCCTTGTATAAATATTCATGTTATAAACGGCTTCTATTTGAATAGAGAAACTGCAGCCATTTCAGAATAATGCAAAAAAAACAAGAACCCTTCTCGGAGTGAGCCTGAGAAAAAGCTCATTGGCTTTTACTGCCTAGCACTGTGAACTGGACTCCACAAGACCTCTGAAGGTGTGCTGTAGTATAGATGTAGTACGTACTATAGTAGTATATCTTAGTAAGGTGATACATCGGACTTGTTTGTCCAGAATATCCCACAGAAGCTTAACTGGACTGAGATCTGGGGAATCTGGATTGGCTCTTTATCCCTCTCCATGGCCATGAAATTATGTACTTCATCTGCAACAATGTTTAGGTAGGTGCCGCAAGGATGATGTGTGCTGGAGAGCTATATCGTCCTGCATGGCTCCTCTCTGACACTTTTCGGCTTCCAGACTGTCGCTACTAACATATATAAGCTCTGCTTCCTGAACACTTTGATAACATGTCCTTTTTAACATGTCCCGGTGTTTTTCTAGCTCCTGTCTTCTGGTTTCCCTGCCTTCCTTCATGGTTTCCTGTTCTGGGTTTGTTAGCTTCTGCGTTAACACCTGCATTGCAGTCAAGACCAAGGACACAGAGTAAAAGTCAAGCCCATGTCTTTTAGTAGTCGTGTCCGAGACGAGACAGACACTTCATACAAGAATAAAAAGACAAAAATAGAAAAAAAAAAAGTTTGTATTTCACTTTATATACAAAATACACATATTCAAGTCGCCACCATTTGATTCTACACTCAAGGCACAGCAGTGCTGCTGGAGTTTTTAAACACCGTTCATTCAATGTCCACTTTCTTAGAGAGATTCACATTGTTGCTCCACCTTGTACATGAAAGTCAGACACATCTGTAACCCTAAAAATTAGGATAAAACCTTCATTGGACCTCCTGGTCCTCCCAAGGTTTCTTCCTCATAAACCTTAGGGAGTTTTTCCTTGCCACTGTCGGCCTAGGCTTGCTCAATTTGGGACTGGCCATAGATATTAGAAGATAATCTAAAATTGTAAAGCTGCTTTGAGACAATGGCGCATTGTAAAAAGTGCTATATAAATAAATCTGACTTGACTTTGTCATTATTCTAAGCTGTACACAGTATAGTGCACTACATAGGGAAAAGACAGCCATTTTAGATTCGGCCCTATTCTACTTTTAATTTTGGTTACGTGGATGTCAGTCAGTCTCCAGCACAAATCGAGGCCTGCTTGTTCCTCTCTTCTGTGCAGTGTGCCTGTAATCCTCCTCTTGAGACTTTAAGCTAATTAAACATGAATGAAATGTGTTTAACCATTTTACTGAAGAGGTCAGTCATCACCTAGATTCTTCTATCTTTTCTTAGAGCGAAAATAGCCTAAACACATTTACATAATTGATTTTTTGCCTCTTGGCCTGGCTGTTGTTCTGACAATTTCTGTAAACATCCTGAAAAATGTCTAATATAAATAACGTTGTGTCACCCAGTCCAGTCACACGGGTCTTTAGAATATCTTTACCCTTGCTGCAATCGACCTGCAGCAACTCATCCTGCCAAGTCACAAATACGCATGTTTTATTACAGACGGCTCTAGGCTAAGATTAAGTCATCTCATCGAGACTGTAGTAGTGCTCTGAGAGGACCAAAACGATGCAGGTCTCCAGGTAATGGCTCCAATTTGCACATTGGAGCAATTATTTTTTAGGGATGTCACACTGAATTTCTTCTCAAAGGAGTTCTTTTCTGCCCTTCTCCCCACTTTTAAGCGCCTTTGAAAGTCTCGGATGTCGAAACGTCCTTTGTGCTTATTGGATTTCAGATTTATTCAGGCACTTTTTAACTCCGTGGCTATTTGGAAGTGTAATTATTTCTGCGAGCGAGGCTTTAAAACTAGTCTTTTATGTGTCCGTGCCAGCAGCTTTTTCAAAAGTCTTCCTCTGCTGGACTGTACCCAGTCTAGTTCATTTTCTGCACTGAATACGCAGTCATCTTTCTTTAATATCCAAACACACTACCAGATCAGACCAACACTCCGTTCCAGACTGGCTGAGCTATGCTGGGATTAGCATTAGCCATGCTTTTGGAATGAGAAAGCAGAATCACAATTTGAGGTTGGGTTGTTCGGAGTGCAACACGACCATCTGCCACAAGTATGAGACGCCTTGTTTTTGTACCACACTACAGCTATATCCCGGATGGGATCCATCTATCGGGGGAGAACAAAGTTGGGGGAGCGTCTGTGATTGCATTCCAAATTCCTGCAGGATGAGCGAGTTTCTAGCGGGTTGTGTTCTTTCCGAACCCTAACTAAAAGTGTACACTGATCACCTCCTTACCACTATTGTCAGTTTTATCAGTGCGACTTACCATATAGAAGCACTTTGTAGTTCTGTAATTACAGACAGTAGTCCACCTGTTCATTGGTTCATTGGCACCACAATGAAATCGGTGACAGCTTGTGTTACATCTTGTGATCTGTTGCTTTTCTTGTCACAAGGCCCCTTTTTTGTAGAATGATTCCTCTAAGGTTTGCTGAGTGTGTTTTTGTGCTGGTACCGTAGCTCGTTTAAGCCTCTTGTGGACAGCTGATTCAGAAAGTTTGTCCTAATCTTCATATTCTGCATGGTGGTTCGTTCGTAGATACTGAAACGATTTCTGACAGTTTGTAGATTGGCATCTTTTGTGCAACATCTGTCCTTTCCTAACCAAACAACCATCTGTGCGAGGGTGAGCCACGTCTAGCTATTAAATGTACAGTGGTGCTTGAAAGTTTGTGAACCCCTATTTCTAAAAGTAGATAAAGAAAACTAAACAAATGAGACAAAAACATTATACTTGGTCATTTATTTATTGAGGAAAATGATAAAATATTACATATTAGTGAGTGGCAAAAGTATGTGAACTTCTGCTTTCAGTATCTGGTGTGACCCCCCTGTGCAGCAATAACTGCAGCTAAACGTTTCCTGTAGCTGTTGATCAGTCCTGCACACCGGCTTGGAGGAATTTTAGCCCATTCCTCCGTACAGAACAGCTTCAGCTCTGGGATGTTGGTGGGTTTCCTCACATTAGCTGCTCACTTCAGGTCCTTCCAAACATTTCAATGGATTCGGGTCAGGACTTTGACTTGGCCATTCCAAAACACAATGACTTTATTCTTCGTACATTCTTGAGTAGAACGGCTTGTGTGCTAGGGGCGTTGTCCTCTGCATGACCCACCGTTCTCTTGAGATTTCAGTTCATGGACAGATGTTCCTGACATTTTCCCTTTAGAATTCTCTGAATATCATCAAATTCATTGTCCAATCAGTGATGCCAATCCTTCCTGGTCCAGAGCAGCACACATGCCCAACACATATACTACCACCACACAGATGGGATAAAGGTTCTTTATGCTGAATGCCAGTGTTTCCCTTTCTCCAAACATAACGCTTTTTCTTTTCAAAAACCACAAAGTTTCTATTGTTGGTCTCATCCATCCACAAAACTTCTCCAATAGCTTCTGTTCGTTCACGTGATCTTTAGCAAACTGGCCGACAGAGCAAAACAATGTTCTTTTTGGAGAATGGTCTTTCTCCTTGCAACCCTGCCAGCGCAACCAATGTTTGTTCAGGTTCTTCTGATGGTGGCTCAATGAACATTAACATAGCCAATTTGAGAGTAGTGCCTTCAGTTGCTTAGAAGTTACCATGGGGTCCTTTGTGACCTCGCCACTATTACACGCCTTTGCTTCTTGGAGTGATCTTTGTTGGTCTACCACTCTGGGGAGGGTAACCATGGTTCTTCATTTCCTCCATTGTACACAATCTGTCTGGAACTTTGGATGTGGTGAGTCCAACTCTTCTATCGATGGTTTTTGGACCTTTCCAGCTGATGAGCAATACACCGTTTGTTCTGAGCTCCCAAAAGCTCCTTTGTTTTTCGTCTAATCACTTGAAAATGAACGTTCTATTGAAACAAGGTAGGCAGGCTCCTCTGAATGGTGAGCTTCTGGTACTGCTGAAATATCCGCGACGACTCGCAGCATATGCCACAAGCTTTTAATATGACTAACAAAACATTTTCAGTTCTTCACTAGCAGCCAGCTTCACAGCTCTTCATTCCTTTAGGGAGTGTGGTATACGTGTGTATATGCAGGGGAAGTGTGAATGAGTGGGGCCGTGTGTGTACGGCACCTTTAAAAGATGCGTTACTCAAGACCGGCCTACGTGCCAGAGGTTGACGCGCACAAATCAAGGAGATACTGACAGCAGCTTCCCTCATTGACATGGAAAACCGTAGCAGTGAGGACATCTTATTGGAACCAGGTTTATGAAGGTTCCCACACGAAGAGGAAGAGCAGCGTGCATAATGTGTGTGTTTTTGTGTTATTGCCAGGATATGAAGCCTGCGCTGGATAAAGGGATCTCGAGGGACGGCTCCGCATCGACTGAATCTCATTACAGCAATATTTCAGCCGCACAGCTGGATAGGAGAACAATTCGTGCTCCTCTAGGAATTGGGAAGCACACAAAGCCTTAATACGCACCTCTATTCAGCTCGCAGGGCACAGTGCAGTCATTTTCCACACACCACACCGCACCGGGGGCAACGTGGTTAACCACTAGATAGCTTGCTTGGAGGGGTTTCTTCTTGATTTGCATCGCAAACATATGTTTTTTAACCCAGTTTTTGCTCCCACTTATCCCGTCAGGGACGTCAGGAGTGCAGAGACTGTTTACAAGGCGTAGGCAAGCATGAAACACCATTTCACTACTGACAAGCTATCTGATTGTCAGTGTAACAGTCACACGCCTTAAGAGCTCATGTATTCACTGTGTCATGTAGCCAGTGGAGCACTGATTGCCAACACCACAAACCAAGCTAGAGTTAAACCAAAAAAGCGCATGACTGAAGTTAAAAATGAGTGAACAAACAGCACCAGGAGACAAAATACAGACACCACCAGTCTACATAGTTGGACGCAGTTTGGCTTTGAAAAGACGGAGATTTGCAAACTATTTCGGAAATCGGTTGCCGTTAAAATTCTACAACTAGTGTTGTGTGCATTTTATCGATTCCAATTCTGATTCTGCTTACCGATTCTGAATCTTGATTCCAATTTTCATTTCCAAAATGATGAAAAAAATTGTGATGGGACGATCCACATTTTTTTCAGTTCCAATTCAATATTTTTTACTTTAATATTATGATTATTATTGTTGTTACTGTGTAGGGTTGGATATCGTTTGCATTTTATCGATTCCGATTCTATTCTGATTCTGCTTACCGATTCCAATTTTGGATTCCAAAATGGTGAACAAAATGTGCCAAATGTTTGGGTATGAAGAATATGTATATTTTTTATATTTCAACTTCACTTTACACTAAGCTCTTTTCTTCCCATTAAAACCTGTTATAACTAAAAGTCTTAAAGTGGCTTAATGTACTAAAGCAGTGACCTAGGAACACCAAACTTCTCTCAAATACTGATCATAACTAATCTCTACTGAAGTGACATACATGATAAGTAAAAAAAGGTCTAAATGGCAAGGAAAAAGCTTAAAAGTAAAAATGATTACTTTCCTTTTGGATCCCAAGTTCATTTTCATATTTAAATTTATGTTATTTAGCAGAAACCCTTATACATAAGAGTGACTTGCAACTGATTCAAGGAATTGTGGGTTAAGGGTTTTGCTCAAGAAGCAAACAGTGGCAGCGTGGTAGAGGTGGGATTTGAGCCCTCGATCTTTTGGTCTAAAGTACAGTACCTTAACCACCAGGCTACCACAGTCCGACAAACTAAACCTCATGATTTCAGCATGAAATGTCCAGCAGTAATTGGGAGAAGTTTGTTTTTCCTACGTCATTGTTGTAGTACATTAAACCACTTTAAGCTTTGTTCATGTTTAGCATTGTAAACTCTTCCAGCTAATGTGATCTCTAGAAGGGCACAGTCATTTGAACCCAGTACACCGCTAAAGCTTAATATCATGCAGCCTTAAGACGTTTTGCCATGTTGGAGGTGCAACCTCCTTTACAACAGATCAACTTTCCACACTTCCTGCATATAGCCTTTCTTCTGTGGGTGTCCACTTTCTGCTGATGCTCTCACAGAGCATTTGAAAACAAAATGTCAGCAAACCTTTAAGGAATCATTCTACAAAAAAATGGCTTATGACAAGAAAGTAACAGATGGCAAGACATAACAAATGCACACAGTGAATACTTTACTTGGGTCTCAAGATATTCAATGCCAAAGTATCATCTAATTGTCGTTATTGATAAAATCCCGGAAAATATAGAGATATCATTTTTTCCCAAATCGCACTCTCAACATTTGAGTTCAACTTTAATACATTCAAGTAGGTTTCAGAAACGTTCCTGGCCATTTCTCTGCAGCTTTACAGCTTTTCTTGACTTGTCAGATCAGGGCTTGGCATGAGGTGATACGTGGTATGCAGCGATCTAAACTGTATAGACAAAAGTTTGCGGACATCCAAAAACTTACATCCAAAACATGGGTTCGCCCCGCCACTGTTGCTACTACAACAGCCTTTGTTCTTCTAAGGGTGTGTTCACACTTTTGTTGTTTGATTAAAAACAAACCCTGGTGCGATTGCTCCTTTAATGCTGCACTTTTGAGCAAGTGTGAACGTTGCCATCCGAACCTTGATGCTCACCAAACAAGCGAACCGAGATCGCCTGATTAGGTAGGTGGGTCTAGGTCCGCTTCCAAATGCACTCTGGTGCGGTTTGTTTGCATTTACATTTACAGCATTTAGCAGATGCCCTTATCCAGAGCAACGTACAATCCAAGCAATTGTGGGTTAAGGGTCTTGCTCAAGGGCCCAACAGTGGCAGCTTGGCAGAGGTGGGATTTGAACCCTGGACCGTTTGGTCCATAGTCTAGTACCTTAACCGCTAGGCTACCACAGTCCTAGTGGTTCGCTTGGCAGAGGTGGGATTGAACCCTGGACCTTTTGGTCCATAGTCCAGTACCTTAACCGCTAGGCTAAAAGGGTTTTCCAATAAATTTTGGAATATGACTGAGAGGTCAGCTTCTGATATAACGTAACGTAATGTAATAAGCCCTGACTCACATGTGGCATTTTTAAGGTGTCTCATGGACTTGAGGTCACGGTTCTGTGCAAGCCAGCCAAGTTCTCAATCCAAGTTAGCAAACCAATTCTCTATGGACTTTGTTCAAGGACAGCAGTGCTGTGTCGGAAGCTGAAACCTATAAACGTGTCATATCGAGAGTCACTGGGGTATCAGTACAACCCATTCTACTGCCACGGTTTGTCCATGGAGAATCCAGAAATGTACGTTTTATATTATGAATGTGATACCAGTGAGTGTTGCTGAATCAGCAGGAGCTCAATAATTAGAAGGGGCATCCACAAACTTGTCTATATAATGTACTTTAAGTGCTGGGAGATGTGAGAACGTCCTGAAGGATGACGCCTGACGCGAGCGCTTAGCTGCTCCTCGCTCCATTGTGGCGTTCGATCCGCCTCAATTTCTTCCAAAATGAACAGAACAGAGATAAAAGTGAAGGATGGAAGAACGTGAAGGATGCAGATGGGCACGCTTAGCCGCCATATCCCTCTGTATGAAACGAGGATCTCGTGCAGGGGAATGGAAAAAGACTGGGTGGGGGGGAGGTGCTGTCAGATGCAGGCAGAGATTCCAGAGATTTGTTTAGCATAGGAAGGTGAACCAGTGCAGGCCGTTGTGACACGGAGAGAAATGAAGATGCCCATCACACTCAAAACAGACGCCCCGAAACAATAACGAGCAAAGTTGGGACCTGCATGCATATTCTGCAATCTTCCTTCATCAGTCATTCTGCCCCGAAGGCATCGGCTGAACACAATCATCTCACACGCTGAATAAGATAAACTGTTTACACTCGCGAGCTGTCAGGAGCCATTCGACTCCGTTTAAAGGAACGCTTAGGCCATGGAAGAACGGATTAAAACGCCTTATTTTCTTCAAAACACAGCAGATTAGCCAAGACATTCAGCTACTTTATACTTGCACTGGAGCAGCAGCTAGCAAGAACATGCTGTTTGGATAATTCATACTATTTGGGACTAGAACAAACAGAAATGTTTAAAAAACACGTACTTAGGGCGAAACTGTGTTTAAATACTGTTTTTCCTGTCAGTTAGTACCACACGTTTTGCAGTCATGTCAATGGTAGCTTCCACCAGAGGGGGCAGCAAACCCTCCATCACAACCAGTGGTCGACCAACTAATGCCATTTTGAGATAATCAGCATTAAAATAGTGGAGAAAAT
>JAJAGP010004677.1:0-22500 GCA_025084515.1 Ancistrus triradiatus
GTCCAACCAGAAGTCCAACCAGAAGTCCAACCAGAAGTCCAACCAGAAGTCCAACCAGAAGTCCAACCAGAAGTCCAACCAGAAGTCCAACCAGAAGTCCAACTGCAACCTTACTCTTTCAGTCAGTACCCAGTCGATCCCAAGAAGTTTGGTGCTGGGGTTAATTGTAGGAGTGGATATGAGGCCCACTATATCGAGTCCATACCCATCCACATCACAAACCAGCTTGGGGCCCTTTCTCTGACAGTCAAGTGAACGTTCCACATTCAAGCCTGTTTCTGTTTCCAAGGTCTAGTCCAACCAAAATTTTCCATGTCATGTCATATAAAAAAGGTCACCACCTGGCTTTAACTAAGCAAATAGTTAAATAGTTTGAAAAGAGAGCCTTCTCATTTGTCGTAAGATGCATCCTGTAGTCGTGGACAAGACTTTCATCTGTTTCAGAAGGCTCAGATTGTGAAAGAGTGGTTCAGGGAGCATGAGCCATCATTATCACACATGGATTGTCCACCACAGAGTCCAGAGCTGAACCCCATTGAGAATCTTTGGGATGTGCTGGAGGAGACTTTGCGCAGTGGTCCAGGTCTCCCATCATCAATACAAGATCTTGGGGGAAAAGAATGCAAGTCTGGACGGAAAGAAATGTTGTGACTTTGCATAAGCTCGTGCGAATGCTAAAGGCGTTCCAACGAAATATTAGTGTGTGACCTGTTTTTTTGGCCAGGCAGTGTATACACAATGGTACCTCATTTCTCGACCATGTCTGGCCACGTTGAATTTGGTTCTCTACGCATTCTGACTAAAAAAATTAGTCTAGGTTCTCGGCGTTTGCTCGGCACTTGGCGCAACTGCTTAAACTTGTATGAGTCTTGATTCAGTACATGGTGATTCAGGTTCGTTATAGCGCTCAGAGAAGATCTCCGCTGTGTTTATAGTGTTTATCTTTATTTTCACGTCTACAATACTGTATTCTTAGTGCAAAAAAGTCTCCGTGGTTTTTAAGAGCCAACCGAAACAAAACAGGTATTGAATGCTTCAGAACACAGGCTGCAGTTAGAGTTCACCAGTAGAGTAAGTGTTTTGCTTTGACTTTTCAGTTTCAATCCATGACTCACTATATTACATGAGATTTTTCAACATTTTATTACAAAATAAGCTCGGTGTTAATGATTTTGGCCAACTATAGGTTAAAAGCTACGTGTTTTAAACAATAATTTGCTTATCATTACTTATCATAGTATCCTTTCCAGATCTCCACTATGATACAGTACAGACTCTTCTAACAAACACTAGTTAAACTCCTCAGTTCATGATGCATTTAACTTATGATCCAACTTATGATATTATATATATAGGTATTTGTATTTTCATATAAACCACACACACAGAGGTGACCAAAAAACTGTAAGGATTCCAAGGTAAGGAGCTAATGCAGCTTTAACACCCTGTGTGTGTGTGCGCACGCGTTTGTGATTGAGGAGAGTGATTACTTTGAGCCCACGCTGATTGAGACACAGAGACAGCTGCCACTCTTTGAATATTTCATAAGTTTCCGACCGTCTCCCTGCTCCCAGTCCCCTCAGACTCTCCAGGATCTGGCCCCTCTTGTCCCTCCTTCTGCCCCACACATAGCCTGGCCCCATTCCGACCCAACACATGAGGTGTGTGCGTGCGTGAGGGAGAAAGAGGGGTGTATAAGTGTGGGCTTGTCACTGTGTTTGTGGGTCAGACCCGCAGTTGTGTTGATTGAGGTTAAATAGACGTGTCAATGGAAAGCCCCTACGGACAGTGTCATTTAATCCTAATTTAGGCTAGGCTTCATCTGGTGTGCTGGTTAGTGATAAGATTTAGTGATTAGGCTTGTTTTGTGTGTGTGTGGGTGTTGAATGTTTATGATATGTTATAAACTGAGAAGGCAACTGAATCATGTTGAATGTTTAAGATTGATTTTGCAACTGTCTTGGAAAGATATGAATTAAAAAGATCCTCAACTTTAGCTCCATTTTTGGGCTTTAACCTCACAACCTGCTGAAAGTGCGCGGTACGTATGTGGAGAAACGCTGTGCATGTTTGTCCCTGGACGTCACGAGTCCTAAGTTTCTCCTCTCTTGTCTCAGGCCCAGCAGGAGAAGATCGACAGCATCGAGGCCAACGTTAGTGTAGCGGCAGCTAATGTGGAGGAGGGGACGCGCAGCCTGGGAAAGGTAAGGGGAGAGAGGTGGTCCCGCTGGGGGGATCGATCTCACTCCAGCCCCCTGCTTCAGCCGAGGCCCAGAAGCTCCATCGGCCCCATCGACCCGCACCGGCACGCAAGGAAATGGCAATTAAGAGCATAAGGAGAGCGGGGCGGGAGGGACGAGGGCCGAGAGGGAAGGAGAGAGAGGGTTGGCGGGGTCGGTAAAAGGCGTGCAGCGGAGGGAATCGATGTGTGTCGTGTCGGCCTCTCGCAGAGAGCCGATGAGTGTGCGACTGCGCCGGCGAGCAGAGGTCTAAAGGGTGGAAAAGAGTCTAAAGGCAGCTCTGAGCTCCAACTGGGGGTTCGATACAGTCAGACACAGAGTGCAGCTGCCAACAGTGAACAGAGGAAGGGTGAAGCCCAGAGGCAGAGTATATGGTGTGTGTTACTGGACATGTAATTCTATCTCTACGGAGAGGAAGGCTAGTAATACATAAGTTTGACTGGGTGACATTTGACTGAAATCCAAATGCGATGAAAGCAAAAAGTTTCGGAGGATATTTTTGGGATAGGTGTAGGTATCACTTCGCTACATACCGAGTGCGTTTACATGCAGAAAATCAGATGTTGTCAGTAATTCAAACAACGAGTATACATGCACTTGAGTAATCGCATAATGGGAGGCCTCCGGGTTTACGTGAGTCGGCCAGTCATCGGATTTCTACTTTTGCAACCAGCCAATAATCTCACAGAAAAATGTCACATGAACTTCAAACTTTAATAGTAAGCAATCAAATTCTTCATTTTCTCGATTATCTCCTGCGTTTCTGAGTCGATACCCGTTTTACTGCCTTTAATTCCCTGGTGCGTTGCCAAATCCTGTGAGACAAACCTCAGTGGAAAAAGTCAATGGACAAAGTGGCCAAATAAAGCCAAGTCCTTAGACTACGGTGGACCTGGCAACCGCAGCGGAAGGCTCCAGCACACAGACTGAAAACGTCAATCCCGCGAGAGAAACAAGCCCAAAGGAAGTGAAGTCTCTTAGAATAAGCATACCTGGCAACCACGTTTGATTCTGCTAGATGCTTAAGGGCACGCAGAGAGAACCGATTGAAATCAGAGTAAGGATGTATATTCACTGAAATCCGATTTCTGAGCTGAAATTCAGCTCTCTTTGTTGGATTTCTTAATATCCTAATTAGATCTAAGAAGTCAGAGTGTGCTGTTTACATGACAGCAGAAATCTGATTAGAGTAGCCTGACTATGGCTGCCCTGGTCGATTGTTATTATTATTAACAGATGAAAAGCACGAGAACTTTTCATCTGGAGTGCAGGCCCATTACTGAATCACTCAACTTCATTAATTCTGTTGTAGGTGGATGCCATATTAACCCCGCTCATGTTAATGCCCATGGTTTCTGTAATAAACTTTGTGTAATGTGAGAAAATGTACAGAGACTGAGAGTCAGTGTGGTATCGATTGGGTCAGAACTGAAATGTTCCAGAGTGTAGGAGTTGATGCGGTTCCAGTGTGGCACTGTGTTTGCTTGTGTAGAAGGTGGCTTCAGTGCTGAAAGGAACAGGAGGTGGTTATTTTACACACACACACAAACACAGTTTATTGTTCACGCTTGGGACCGCATTAATGACTTTAACCAATATTACCAGGTTTTATCTATCTATCTTACAGTGGGGCAAAAAAGTATTTAGTCAGCCATTGATTGTGCAAGTTCTCCTACTTAGAAAGATGAGAGATAATTTTCATCATAGCTACACTTCAACTATGAGAGAGAAAATGAGGGAAAAAAATCCAGGAAATCACATTGGAGAAAAAAAAAATCCAGGAAATCACATTGTAGGATTTTTAAAGAATTTAATTGTAAATCATGGTGGAAAATAAGTATTTGGTCAATAACAAAAGTTCAGCTCAATACTTTGTAACATAACCTTTGTTGGCAATGACAGAGGTAAACGTTTCCTGTAAGTCTTCACCAGGTTGGCACACACTGTAGCTGGTATTTTGGCCCATTCCTCCATGCAGATCTTCTCTAGAGCAGTGATGTTTTGGGGCTGTCGCTGGGCAACACGGACTTTCAACTCCCTCCACAAATGTTCCATGGGGTTGAGGTCTGGAGACTGGCTAGACCACTGCAGGACCTTGAAATACTTTTTACGGAGCCACTCCTTCGTTGCCCGAGTGGTGTGTTTGGGATCATTGCCATGCTGGAAGATCCAGCCACTTCCATCTTCAATGCTCTCACTGATGGAAGGAGGTTTTAGCTTAAAATTTCAAGATACATGGCCCCGTTCATTCTTCCTTTAACATGGATCAGTCGCCCTGTCCCCTCTGCAGAAAAACAGCCCCAAAGCATGATGTTTCCACCCCCATGCTTCACAGTAGGTATGGTGTTCTTGGGATGCAACTCATCATTCTTTTTCCTCCAAACACGATTTTTTACCAAAAAGTTACATGTTGGTTTCATATGACCACATGATATTCTCCCATATATCCATATATCCATATGCTCTCTACCAAACTTCAGACTGGCCTGGACATGTACTGGCTTAAGCTGGGGGACACGCCTGGCACTGCAGGATCTGAGTCCCTCTCGGCATAGTGTGTTACTGATGGTAACCTTTGTTACTTTGGTCCCAACTCTCTGCAGGTCATTCATCAGGTCCCTCCGTGTAGTTCTGGGATTTTCGCTCACCGTTCTCATGATCATTTTGACCCCACGGGATAAGATCTTGCGTGGGGCCCCAGATCGAGGGAGATTATCAATGGTCTTATGTCTTTCATTTTCTTACACTTGCTCCCACAGTTGATTTATTCACACCAACCTGCTTGCCTATTGTAGATTCACTCTTCCCAGCCTGGTGCAGGTCTACAATTTTCTTCCTGGTGTCCTTCGACAGCTTTTTGGTCTTGGCCATGGTCGAGTTTGGAGTCTGATTTTGAGGCTGTGGACAGGTGTGTTTTATAGAGATAATGAGGTCAAACAGGTGCAGTAATACAGGTAACGGAGTGGAGGACAGAAGAGCTTCTTAAAGAAAGAAGTTACAGGTTGTGCAGAGCCAGAAAATCTTACTTGTTTGTAGGTGTGACCCGCCAAATACTTATTTTCCACCATGATTTACAATTAAATTCTTTAAAAATCCTACAATGTGATTTCCTGGATTTTTTTTCTCATTTTGTCTCTCATAGTTGAAGTGTAGCTATGATGAAAATTACAGACCTCTCTCATCTTTCTAACTTGCACAATCAGTGGCTGACTAAATACTTTTTGCCCCACTGTATGTAAGACACACATACATCTATATATATAATTAAGGACTAGTAATCAGGAAGCTGGATTTTAGCTCCGTAATCGGAAAAAGTTGCCAGGTCTGCTTATAATAAGAGACATTTGGCTTCCTTCGGCCTTGTTTTCATAGACCTGTTGCTTGTTGTTCTCCCGGGATCTGGCAACCCTGGAAGTAAATGCAGCATCTGCAAACATCTACCAAACTCTTGGTTAGAAGGTGTGCTGTGGTATCTGGCACCACGACATTAGTACCAGATCCTTTAAGTCCTAATTATGAGGTGCATTGGACTTTTGTCTGGGCATCCCAGACATGCTCGATTGGATTGAGATGTGGAGAATTTGGAGGCCAAGTCAATGCTTTGAACTGTGCTTTGAACTGTTCCTGGAACTGCTATTGAACAAATAGAGGCCACTGCCATTAAGGAATACCTCTGCCTTGAAGGGGTGCACTTGGTCTGCAACAGTGTTTGTTAGTGTAAGACATGAATGCCAGGACCCAAGGTTTCCCAGCATGATAGTTCCCAGAGCAGTGGCTGTGCTAATGTTACTTCCTTTAATGTAAGGACCGCTCAGGGTATTTTTTCCGTCTTGCCTTCTGGTGTTCTCTCTCTTTTTCTCGCACTGCCTTTCTCTGTCTCCCTCTCTCGCCTTCGCTTCTCTCCCTATCTCTCCGCTGGTGGTGGATAATTAAGGGCTTCTGAAGATGGAGAGATGAGTGGAGCCAAAAGGTGGCGGCTGATGGGCGCCTCCGCCTTGAAAGTTTAACGCGAATAAAATTAGCCATGTGTGTGCGCATGTGATTAGAGGGTTTTGCGTAAATTAGTTTCTCCCTTCACCTGATATCACTCGATGCAGCAGCCCCGGGTTTGATCTGCAGAAGTCCATTTAGAAGGGACCTGCCCAGTTACTGATGGACTCTCTCTCTGTCTCTTTCTCAGTCCCTCTCTCTGTTTAACGTAATGCAGACTTTCAAATGACTTTCTGCTGTAATGAACATCATAGTTAATGATTTAGGTACACCATGGTCCAGTAGTCTGAGTATTTTCTTTAAGAAGCTGTCATAAAAGATTGTCAGGAGTAGCAGCAACAATTTAGCCAAGGCAACAGAGGTTTAAGGGGCTTGAGCAATGGTCTATCAGTGACCCATTGAACTAAAAACATTCTGATCACTAGTCCAGAGCGTTAGCCATGAGCCACCATTTTAAATAACCGAGTAATTGTATAATCATGACCAGACTTGGATGCAACCATTTCATGAAGCAGGAATTTCTGTCCTTGTGTTCCGCTACAAAGAGATGCAAACCTTCAGGGTTCTGGGTTCGATCCTTGGCTCCACTTAATGTCTGAATGGAGCATGCCACTACTTGGTGTGATTGAATGAGTGTGTGATGGGCTGATTAGTGGTCCTGGGATGACATCGATCCTAAAAACAATGACATAAAAATAAAGGAATGAACCAATTTGTCAAAAAGCACGTAAAAATATAGGGCAAAACTAATACCAGTAAGATGGAAAGAATAAAAAGTGTAACAGTTTCATTATGTGTGTGTAGGCGGCACGCTCGAGCCTGGCGGTGTTGCCCGTAGCGGGTGCGGTGGTCGGCACGGTCTTGGCGGGCCCGCTGGGATTGTTGGCGGGATTTAAAGTGGCTGGAGTAGCAGCTGCCGTGGGGGGAGGCCTGCTGGGCTTCGCCGGAGGTAACCTCATTCAGCGCAAGAAGAAAGAAAGAGTGGAGCTCCAGCTCCAGCAGCTCAACGCCAACCACGGACACGAACACGTACAATAACGAACCTGGGAGACTTCTGTCCTCGATTTGCAAACACTTGCGTGTAGCGCTCTTCAGGACGTCTGGTATTTGTACTAAACAAAGTGGACTCGTCACTATTAATCTGCCTTAAATATGAACATGCTGCCGGTTCTACCTTGTGAAACGCGTTATGGGTGTATTTTAGGAGCTCTGTATCGACCTGACTGTGGCCCAGATGTGTGTTTATGGCGGCTGTGGGCCACGTGATATATGTGAAACGTTTGGTCTTTTATTGATCGAACCATGACAGACGCAAGAGATCGCTGGGGTGTCATATAGGTGCCAATTAGGGCTACACGATATGGACTAAAAGAGCGTTCTGTGATTATGTTGACCACATGGCCACATTAAATGGTACACCTGTAGTGGGCCAAGTGTACAGATTGGCCTGCGTTAATTTGACCAAAAAGATCTGGTATTTGAAGGCTACTGCGATATCGGTATTGCGGAGGCTGGTATTAGGGTAGCAATTTATGAATTATATAATGACAATGTGCCGAAATCAGGACCAAGCATAGATTTTAGTAACCAACAAGGCAGTTGTTCCTTACAGTTACTGTCAACATAATTATACACAAAGGCCAAAAAAATCTGACTTTTTTCCCTTACATTTCCCCCTCTCATATCTTCCCATTCGGTACGTCCAGCTCCCCGGTCTTTTATCATCTCCTGCCATGTGTACATTCCCTCGCCTCAGTTGACCAATGGGGTTGCTGTTGGTCACCTGAGTTCCCTTAGGCCTACGGTTTTGAAAGACTACATAGTCAAATGTATATGGACACACTTCTGTTTACTGGGAAAATGAGAATAAGTGTAATTTGGGATTATGTTGACCATATGGCTACATATTCAAATGGTAAACCTGTAGCATGCCAAGTTTACAGATTGGCCCTCTTTTAATTTGACCAAAAGTATCTGGTTGCCTAATAAAGATTGTAGCTTGATAGCATAATTTGCAGGCTACTGCGATATCCTGATTGGGGTGGCGATATATTAGCAATAACATTAGCAAGACTGAGCATAGATCTTAGTAACCAACAAGGCAATTGTTCTTTAGAGTTAGTGTCAATATTACTATACACAAATGCCAAAAAATCAGACCACGTCCATTGAAACCTACATTTTCCCTGGCCATTTCTTCCCATTTGGAACGTCCAGCTCCCCGGTCTTTTACCATCTGCTGTGTGTACATCCCTTTGCCTCAGCTGACCATTGGGGCTGCTGTTGGCGGGAAGATGATCCCCATTTGATTTACTCCTTTGGTTAAGGCAGTTGTGTCTGTGTAGCACCCAGTCAAGACCTAAAAACATGTTTCTATGGCAGTGGGCTAGTGTACTTGCAGCTGCTTCTTTATCTTTTCACAGAGGCCTACAGCGAGAGTGAATGTGCATGGAGGAATACACTACGCTTGGTGTTTCTGTTCACCCTGTTTGTCGGTGCCCTGGTTGATCAGGGTTGCAGTGGTGGGGACATGTGGGAGAGCGTCTGTGTGGTGCCCAGCCAGGTCAAAGGTTTTGGCTCATGTATTTTAAAAACCACATCACCCTGTGCACACACAAGTGTGTCCTGTAGCTTACAATTTTGAAAGACTTCCACTACGTATCCAAATGTATATGGACACACTTCTGTTTACTGGGTTTATTTATGAAGCATTCAGCCTTGCAATCTCCTTGCAGTGCCTATAGAAAATCATCATGCCATGTCAAAATCTTTGTTAAGCTACAAACTGAAAATTAAAATCAGTTAAGTCTAACTTGTTCTAGCTGTGATTGCACATTATACGTGAAACAACCCTACAAATGTGATCCATTATTAAAATGTAATCAGATAAACACCTGGTTTGGATAAGTGATTAGTCCCTTTATAGTAACCCTTATAAACTTGCTCAGGTACAACCAATTTGGCATCTTATGGCCCTCAAGTGGCATCTGTTTCAGAATAAACCTGGCTGTTCCTTGAGGATTCCAAACCAAACGCAAAGAATTCACCATAGTTGGAAAGATGCCTTCAAAAGGACTACATGATAATAGAGAAGACGAAATTATTTGACTTGAACTCTCCCTCAGCCTACTATTCAGAGCATTATTAGAGTATGGCAACATCTGGATGACCAAGCCAGGAGGATATTGATCCATGGAAGCTACCTCGAGTACAGTATCAACCTTGAAGGACTTGTAGATCTTTTTGGATGTGGACAGTCTGCCTGTGCGTGTGACAACAATCTCACAAGCTTTACATAAAGCTGGTCTGCTTGGCAGGGTGGCAAGATGGAAGCCTCTTCTGAAAAAGTTCCACACTGAGTCTTGTGTATGTTTCTGATTCCTAATAGCAATAGTTTATAGGGTCAGATTCAGTGACTTTGAACTTGTACACTTGTCCAGCAAGACAGAGGAACTGTCTAAACATGAACACGTGGACATGCTGCATACTGTGGAGGAAGGGGAGGAATAATGGTCTATGGCGTCCATTGACATTTTAGAGAATTGGATTAATGCAGATTTGACCTCCAACTTCCCCAGATCTCAGCTCGACCAGCCATCTGTGGGATGTGCTGGACAAACAAGTCAGATTCCAAACCACAGGACACCTTCAGAGTTCTTGTGACATCCTCAATGGGTCAGAGCCTTGGCGGGATGATACAAGGGACCCTATGCAATATTAGGTGGGGTTGATGTTATGGCTGATTTCTGTATTAGAAACTGCATGATTGTCAAAAAGCGAGTATATTCCTAAAGCGTTATATGAATTCTATTTGGAAGAAATAAGGTATTGGCGGTGATAGCAGATAAACTTTTTCTTCCAAACCTGCACAAATGTTCTTTGCAATATTTGTCATTTCTTACCTTTCTGACGAGTGTCTCTAAACTCTGGAGCCAAACATAGACCCACTCTCAGGCTGTGACGACAGACGCCACCGAGAAGCCAAATCTAATACGGAAATCAATGCACCGTGGGGCTTCCTTCGAGCACAAACAAAATTTCAATGTTATTTGATCAAAGTCCTGTTGGAGCCAGTAAAAAAGCCAAACAATATCCTTTTGTGCTTTTTTATTGATCTGAATTTGAGCGTCAATAGCCAAGAATAAACTGCTGTTGCTTATCGCCTAGTGCTGGCTTCAGAGTCTTTATACTGTTTAATCCAGAGAGAAAAGAGTGTCCTGGTGATTTAAAAAATAATTTTAACAAATGTGTTTTATTTGTCTAAATAACCTAAATACTGTATAACATAAGATTTTGAGAGTTTTATTTACAGTGACTGTAGATGATATAGGACATCCACTATATACACTCACCCATTTTTGATCAGTTCCACTTACCATATAGAAGCACTTTGTAGTTCTGCAATTACAAACTGTAGCCCATCTGTTTCTCTACATACTTTGTCCGTCCCCTTTACTCTGTTCTCTATTGGTCAGGTTCTCTATTTACATTTACTGTACATTTACTGCATTTAGCAGATGTCCTTATCCAGAGCGACTTACAATTGATACAATCCAAGCAATTGTGGGTTAAGGGCCTTGCTCATGGATCCAACTGTGGCAGCTTGGCAGATGTGAGATTTGAACCATGGACCTTTTGGTCCATAGTCCAGTACCTTAACTGCTAGGCTACCATACTTGAGGTGTTTCTGGATTTTAGAGAGCACATGAGTCTGAAATAATAACAACTTACTATCAATTCACTGGTTTGTTTTTTTATTTTGTCCGCCACTGCTAAACTTACAGCTATACCTTTATGTTAAGCTTCAAGGCTCCAGTGAGGTTTGAACTCACGACCCCTGGTTTACGAGACCGGTGCTCTAACCACTGAGCTATGAAGCCAGATCAGGTATTTGGGTGGTGGAGCATTCTGAGCACTGCAGTAACACTGATATGGTTGAGGTGTGTTCGTGTGTGTTGTGCTGGTACGAGTGGATCAGACACTGTTCTCAATTCTGCACAGTTTGTTTTAGTCATCCCCTAATCTTTCATCAGTGCTCACAAGAGATGCTACAGGGTGGCTGGATATTTTTGGTTGGCGGACCATTTTCAGTCCAGCAGTGACACCGCGGTGTCTGATCCACTCATAGCAGCATAACGCACCACCCCGTCAGTGTCACTGCAGTGCTGAGATTGATCCACTACCCAAATAGTACCTTATCTGTGGGGGTCCTGACCTTTTGAGACCAGAGTAAAGGGAACTGAGAAAGTACAGAGAAACGGATGGACTGCAGTCTGTGATTGCAGAACTACAAAGTGCTTCGATGGGGGAAGTGAAAATGGACGACGAGTGTAGAATCAAGGTGTACCTAATACACAAATGCAGATTTTATTGAAACAAGCAAATTATGAGATGACCCCAACTTGAGCTGATGTTTTTTGAGGACATTTGGGGAAGTCCCCTAGGAACACAGACCTGATCTGAGCTACATGTTGTTTCCCCACGCCTTCCGTGTAACAGACATAGGACTTCCCCTGCACCAGCAGGAGTGTGTGTGCGTGTGTGTACGAGTGACTTGTGTCAGATACAGCATGTGCTGGTGCAAGTGTGTGTGTGTGTTTGGGTGCCTGGAGTGGGAAAGTCCCATTGAAAACACTGACCTGCCTCATGTCTGTGTCCTAGACACCCCACGCTTTCCACGAGCAGACACGCTCTCGCTTGACACGCAGAATGGAAAAGGTGGCAGACACCTTCTGTGTCCCCTGTGTGTGTCTGTGTGTGTGTACATGATATCATCGGCCTGGCTCGGCTCGGCGACTTGCTCTTATGTCATGGGTTTCTGTTGTGGGTGGGATGATGTCACTATGGCATCAGAGAGGGCCGTTCATCTCTTGAGCGCCCACTTCTTGCAATTTCCACTTTCCTCAAAGTGGGCTTCGAGCACAAGTTCGACCGAAATAAAACCGAACGTTCCTCAATGTTCACTGCTGAGGTATGAGTCACTGTTTCCATGTTGGCTTCCTGTCACAGTCGGGTACGCTCCTTGATCTCGAGGTTGAAAGGAATGCCTGAAAACATGCCATCCCATTATATTTGAAGTAGAACATTTGTTATAAATGCACTGCTATAATGGCATCCTCCTAAATATTGGAACTGCCATTCAGCCATAGGGGTGTTATCACTTTGACTGACTTGTAATCAGTGTTCATATTCATCTTAATGTTGTTGAATAGGGAGTAAACCTTTTCTTTATGGACCTCCCTTTCTGTATAGGTACAGTGGTGCTTGAAAGTTTGTCAGCCCTTTAGAATTTTTTTTATATTTCTGCATAAATATGACCTCAAACATCATCAGATGTTCACACAAGTCCTAAAAGTAGATAAAGAGAACCCAGTTACAACAAAGAGACAAAAATATTATACTTGGTCATTTATTTATTTAGGAAGATTATCCAAATTTACATTTTGGATAGTGGCAAAAGTATGTGAACCTTTGGCTTTTAAGCCCATTCCTCCGTACAGAACAGCTTCAGCTCTGGGATGTTGGTGGGGTTCCTCACATTAGCTGCTCGCTTCAGGTCCTTCCACAACATTTCTATCGGATTAAGGTCAGGACTTTGACTTGGCCATTCCAAAACATGAACTTTATTCTTCTGTAACCATTCTTTGGTAGAACGGCTTGTGTGCTTGGGGTTGTTGTCTTGCTGCATGACCCACCTTCTCTTGAGATTCAGTTCATGGACAGATGTCCTGACATTTTCCTTTAGAATATCTGATATCATTCAGAATTCATTGCTCCATCAACGATGGGCAAGCCATTTTGTCCCAGATGCAGCAAAAACAGGCCCAAAACCTGATACTACCACCACTATGTTTTCACAGATGGGATAAGGTTCTTGTGCTGGAATCCAGTGTTTCCCTTTCTCCCAAACATAACGCTTTTATTTTAAACCAAAAAGCTTCTATTTTGGTCTCATCCGTCCACAAAACATTCTTCCAACAGCCTTCTGGCTCGTCCACGTGATCTTTAGCAAACTGCAGACGAGCAGCAATGTTCTTTTTTTTGGAGAGCAGTGGCTTTCTCCTTGTAACCCTGCCATGCACACCATTGTTGTTCAGTGTTCTTCTGATGGTGGACTCATGAACATTAACATTAGCCAATGTGAGAGAGACCTTCAGTTGCTTAGAAGTTACCCTGGGGTCCTTTGTGACCTCACAAACTATTAGACGCCTTGCTCTTGGAGTGATCTTTGTTGGTCGACCCCTCCTGGGGAGGGTAACAATGGTCTTGAATTTCCTCCATTTGTGCACAATCTGTCTGACTGGATTGGTGGAGTCCAAACTCTTTAGAGATGGTTTTGTAACCTTTTCCAGCCTGGTGAGCATCAACAACTCTTTGAGGTTGTCATAAATCTTCTTTGTTCGTACCATGATACACTTCCACAAACATGTGTTGTGAAGAGCAGACTTTGATAGATCCCTGTTCTTTAAATAAAACAGGGTGCCCCCTCACACCTGATGGTCATCCAACTGATTGAAACACCTGACTCTATTTCACCTTCACTTTTGCCACTCACTAATGTAATATTGGACTATTTTCTTTAATAAATAAATGACCAAGTATATTTTTTGTCTCATTTGTGTAACTGGGTTCTCTTTATCTACTTTCAGGACTTGTGTGAAAATCTGATGATGTTTTAGGTCATATTTATGCAGAAATAGAGAAAATTCTAAAGGGTTCACAAACTTCCAAGCACCACTGTATATACTGAAAAAAATGTCTACCAGTAGATTTGGCCATATCATTTATGTAACAGGGCATCACTAGATATTTGCTTTTTTGTTTGTACTCAGCAGATCAGGGCTTTCCGTAAAACCAATCGTCTAGCACTGAAAACCATGCCACGTTCAAACGTCATCAAAGTCTTAAATCACGTTTCTTCTCCATTCTGCTCAGTTTGAACTTCAGCACGTCATCTTCACCATGTCTACATACCTAATTGCATCGGGCTGCTGCCGTGTGATTGGCTGATTAGATATTTGTGTTAACGAGCAGTTGAACAGGTGGACCTACATGTATTAAAGTAGCCGGTGGGTGTATATGGTGACTGTTATATTGTACGTGTATGTCACAGTTTACAAACCATTATTGTAGTTCCAAACAATTATTTAGAAATGGGATGCAGTACCTTTCAAGTAGCAATTTATTAATTACCAAATAGTTACACCATTTAAATAATTTTTTTCTTTAAAAAAATCACTCTGTAGTAATATACCAATACCATTATAGGAATTTTGGCCATACCATCCACCTCTAGACATATCTTCATGCTGAATCAGGATCAGTCTGTTGCCGGCGCATCGTCTAGTATATGTACTACAAACCAACAAAAACAGCCCCAGTGTTAGTCCTCCACCATACTTCAAAAATTGGCCATAGGAGTGAGAGATATTGACAAAAAAAAATAATGACATATCGATATTTTCTGGTGTTGTCTGTAATGATAAAAAAATCTAAAGTATTCAAACGGTGTTAGAACCCATCTCACTTAATCGCCTGAATTGGGACAGTGATTGTTATGATGTAATTGACAGCATTTGTTACGTCGTCACTTTTTTTCTGCTAATGTTTGCCTAGTGTGTTTTTGTGCTGGTACCTTGGCTGCTTTAAGCCCACCCTGGATGGCTGCCGCCGGAGGTTTGTCATAATCCTCATGTTCTGCATGGAGGTTCGTTTGCAGATGGTGGAATTAGTTCGTTGGCGAGCTGTCTTTAATGGAAACCGATTTCCGACAGTTTGCAGATCGATGTCTAGCACTTAAATCTAATGACACTGATGCTGGTGGTGTCTGTATTTTGTTTCCTAGCGCAGTTTGTTCACTCATTTTTTAACCTGGCGTGTGCTTTTATAGTGGTCTAGAACTCTTAAGGCATGTTTTTTGGCTCCAGTTCTCCATAAGGTCAGCTTGCATATTGTTCAAACAAAAATGAAGATGTTATCGTAGACGATACATATCACACAGCCTTAGTTAGCACTTTACATTGGAGCATGTGGCAGACTTGCCCGTGACAGCTGTTGCTACTCTTGATTCCCCCTCACAAGTAGAGACAGTAGTGGCACGGGGGTTAAGATACTGGACTGTGAACCAGAATGGGTATTAAACTTGGTATGACTGTATCAGCTGTAAGTTACTCTGGATGAAAGCAACTTGTTAGCGTTAATAGCTGTTAGTGTAAACGCTAACAGGGCTGTGAAAGTCACCAAGCCGATTAGTCTGACTCATTGTTCTGTTAGTGTGTTGGACACTCACTGAAATCCTACAGCTAGGAGTGTCTATGTACTTTTGGCCATGTAGTGCAAGTACAGTGGTAAATCGTTTCTCGTCATTCATTTGTTCCAGAATCATGTCGAGAACTGAAAACAAGTACCGAGCGAGTTTTTCCCATAAGGAATAATGTAAATTGACTTAATTCATTCCAGAACCCCAGAAAATCCTGATTTATAATGAGGATATGTTTCCTAATCCAGAAGTTAAAAACGTATCATGAACCGATGAGTTTAATATAGTCTATACTGTATCATAGTGGACTACACTTACATCAAAACAACAAAGCTTAAGTGTTGAAAAAATCTCATCTAAATCTGATGACGACGAATGGATGAAGTGAAAGGTAAAAAGCAAAACACCCATTGGGACTTACAGTGGTTTTTGAAAGTTTGTGAACCCTTTAGAATTTTCTCTATTTCTACTGAAATATGACCTAAAACATCATCAGATTTTCACCCAAGTCCTAAAAGTAGATGAAATAGAGGCAGGTGGTTTTCAGTCAATGGGATGCCAATCAGGTGTGAGTGGGCACTTTGTTTTATTTTAAAGAACCAGGGATCTATCAACAAGTCTGCTCTTCCCAACACATTTGTGGAAAGTGTATCATGGTACGAACAAAGGAGATTCCTGAGGACCTCAGAAAGAGTTGTTGATGCTCAAGGCTGGAAAGGTTACAAAACCATCTCTAAAGAGTTTTGGACTCCACCAATCCACCGTCAGACAGATGGTGTACAAATGGAAGGAATTCAAGACCATTGTTACCCTCCCCAGGGAGTGGGGTCGACCAAACAAAAGATCACTCCAAGAGCAAGGCGTTGTAATAGTTGGCTAGGTCACAAAGGACCCCAGGGTAACTTCTAAGCAACTGAAGGCCTCTCTCACATTGGCTAATGTTAATGTTCATGAGTCCACCATCAGAAGAACACTGAACAAACATGGGTGGTGTGCATGGCAGGGCTGCAAGGAGAAAGCCACTGCTCTCCAAAAAGAAACATTGTTGCTCGTCTGCAAAGCTGTGCTAAAGATCACATGGACGAGCAAGAAGGCTATTGGAAGAATGTTTTGTGGACGGATGAGGAAACCAAAATAGAACTTTTTTTGGTTTAAAAGAAAAAGTGTTATGTTTGGAGAAAAGGGGGAAAAATACGCTGCATTCCAGCATAAGAACCTTATCCCATCTGTGAAAACATGGTGGTGGGTAGTATCATGGTTTGGGGGCCTGTTTTGCTGCAATCTGGGCCAGGAATGGCTTGCCATCATTGATGGAACAATGAATTCTGAATGATATCAGAGAATTCTAAAGGAAATATCAGGGACATCTGTCCATGAACTTTATCTCTAGAGAAGGTGGGTCATGCAGCAAGAGACAACGACCCTAAGCACACAAGCTGTTCTACCAAAGAATGGTTACAGAAGAATAAAGTTCATGTTTTGGATGGCCAAGTCCAAAGTCCTGACCTTAATCCAATGGAAAATGCTGTGGAAAGGACCTGAAGTGAGCAGCTAATGTGAGGAGGAACCCACCAACATCATCCAGAGCTGAAGCTGTTCTGTACGGAGGGATGGGCTAAAATTCCTCCAAGCCGGTGTGCAGGACTGATCAAACAGCTACAGGAAACGTTAGCTGCAGTTATTGCTGGCACAGGGGGGTCACACCAGATACTGGAAGCAAAAGGCTCACATACTTTTGCCACTCACTAATATGTAATATTGGATCATTTTCCTCAATAAATAAATGACCCAAGTATAATATTTTTGTCTCATTTGTTTAACTGGGTTCTCTTTATCTACTTTTAGGACTTGTGTGAAAAATATGATGATGTTTTAGGTCATATTTATGCAGAAATCTAGAAAATCCTAAAGGGGTTCACAAACCTTCAAGCAACTAAGAATTCAGGACAAAACAAAGCAGAGATCTGCTCTTAGGGCGCTGCTGTGAATTGAATCGTGAATCGAGTTTCGTCTGAAACGAGTCACACGGCTTGACTCCTACAAGTTTACGTGTGCCGAGTGTCACTGTACAAACTGGGAGATAAAACACACCGACAGCAGAATCCTGTAAAATGGTTCTTCCTTTAATTTACTCTTGTGTTGTTTCCATTCCCTTTCTGAGATGACTGACTTACAAACAACCCCAAGTCCTTACTAACCCCCACCACGCCTCCCTCATGGAATGGGCTGACATGTGACTGCCGGGTTAGGCAGCAGTCTTACCGAGCGAAGCCTTTTGGACGAGTCTGGATCTGCATTACGTAGGAACACAGTCTAACACAGACGTACCGATGCGCTCGCACACATACACGTTCATACACTACTGAAGACTGATGAGGGGCCACAGGTTTGACCACGACCATTTCCCAGAGCCGCTTTGTGTGTGTAGACCCGACCTGGTGGGACTGTCAGTTTTGTTCTACAAAATACTAGGGGCTGAACCAATAATAATTACAAAAAAAAAAAAAAAAAAGAAATCATACTTAATTTAGACATGACTGACCTATAGAGCACACACATTTATTTACAAGCTCCAAAAAAAATAAAAATAAAATAAAACCGATTTGTTGCTCAGTTTTCCTCCCCCTAAAAAAAAAAAAATTCTTTCATCCAAAATAAAAGTTATGAAAAATAGAGGTGATGCAGTCGGCTGCGCGCCGGGTGTTCTGGGCAAGGCGATGACGTCGGGAGGGTGTCACAGTTCGTCCCGATCTCTGAGGAGGGTGTAACGTTGATAGCTGGGCGCTAGCTTCTGGAACGAGCTCTCTGGAGGACTGCTGGCTGCCTCTTGGTTCTCTTCCTGCTGAAAACCACACACAAGGCACGCATAGTTTTAGGAAAAGATTGCACTAGGGCCTGGGCAATATGATAAATACGAGTATCGTCAGAAAAAAAAAAGTGTCATTTAAATATTGATGATATTTTGACCACATCGCCCAGCCCTAGAATGCACACACACAGGAGCTTTTGATTCCTGGATCTGGAACCCCAGGTATCATGAAGCAGGGTCTGAGGGGTTGCTCTAGGAGGACGGATGGAGGAGGATGATCTCTCAACTGGACTCTCTAAATGACCTCATGATTGACTACTGAATCAAAAAGGGTACATAGAGGTAAGAAGCCATTTCAGAACACCCCATCGGCTTCAGTTCCAGATCTTTCGGATTAAAGGGGGAATGGTGGGGAATTTTACATTTACAGCATTTAGCAGACGCCCTTATCCAGAGCGACTTGCAATTGGTACAGTTTACAATCCAAGCAATTGTGGGTTTTAGGCCTTGCTCAAGGACCCAATAGTGGTAGCTTGGGGATTTTTTTTTGGTCAGGGTGAGATTTGAACCCTGGACCTTCTGGTCCATAGTCCAGTACCTTAACCACTAGGCTGCTACAGAATTCAGACTTGGGTTGGCTGTCCACCAACTGCTATACGCATGCTTAAACATTCTAATGTATAGAACTTTCAGAACCATTCTAGAAAATACATTAATACACTGGTACAAACTAGGGGGGAAATGATCGTCCTGATACTTTTGTTAGACCAGAAGCCCAAAAATGCATCGATAAGACAGTATTACGAACAACACGGACGACGATCAGCCAGGGGAAACAGAGCCTCGATGAGTGGATGTGAGCCAGTATATTTGGGGTATAGTTATAGGTTAGAGAGTATAAGCATGCCTCACTAAAGCTAAAGCTGCATACTTCTCTTCAATCATAGAGAAAACAATAAGAATAATCCAAGATTTCTCTTTAATACAGTCTCCAAATTAACAAAAAAACCCCACAGAAAGTGACTCTCCCATTCTGTGTAATTTTAACAGTAATGATTTTCATGACTTTCTTAATGATAAGATAGAAAAACATTAGGCATAAAACTCGATGCTCAATCACATCACCAAAACTGTTCAGCAACCTTCCAGATGCAGCACTAGTGAAGACATCTGTTTAATGATTAGCTGTAAAAATCAAGACTAGAATCTTTTACTTTACCCCAATTACTAATACTGAACTATCCGCACTGATCAGCTCGTCTAAGTCATCAAACATGTTTATTAGATCCAATTCCTAACACGTCTACTCAAACAAGTATTACCTAGTGTTATAGAGCCAGTGTTAGTTATTTTAAATTCATCCCTTACCTTAGGTTATGTGCCCAAATCCTTTAAGTCTGCCGTTATCCAAAACCACTGATTAAAAAAGCCCAATCTTGACCCTTGTGTGATATATAATTATAGACCAATTCAAAATCTACCGTTTCTGTCCAAAATCTTAGAAAAAGCCGTCTATCAGCAGCTCTGTAGTCACCTCCAAAGGAATGAAATTTATGAAAAACCTTTCAGTCTGGCTTCAGGCCCCATCATAGTAACTGGAAACAGCACTAATTAGGGTACTAAAGGACTTGTTAATGTCCTCAGATAAGGGATGTGTTTCTTTTCTTGGTCTGTTAGATTTAAGGGCAGCATTTGACACTATAGATCATGATGTTTTTCCAAAACAGACTAGAAAATACTGTAGGTATTACGGGGATCAGCACTTTCTTGGTTTAAATCCTACTTAAAACTGACCGGTACAAGTTTTGTTCATATAAATAATCTAAGATCTAAGCTCTCAAAAGTGAAGTATGGCGTGCCTCAGGGGTCAAGTGCTTGGCCCGCTTTTATTCTCTCTGTACATGCTGCCACTAGGCTCAGTTATTCGTAAACATGGCATTAGTTTCCACTGCTATGCCAGATGATACACAGCTGTACATATCAAGCCAAAAAAACTAATGACAGCCTTACAATCAACAAAAATCGAGGACTGTGTAAAAAGGAAATAAAAGATTGGATGTATTTAATTTTCTCTTACTTAAACTCAGATACAAACTGAGGTTCTATTAGTGGGACCCAAGGCTGTGAGAGACAGGTTAGCTACATCTATCCTAAATCTAGATGGCTGTCCCAGTATTGCCCAGTCCGTCTGTAAAAAAAATTAGGGGTCACATTTGATTCAGATCTCTCCTTTTGATGCGCACATTAGCAGCATCACTCGAATTGCTTTCTTTCAATTACGTAATATCGCTAAACTTAGAAAATATCCTCTCTTTTAATGATGCGGGAAAAACTTGTTCATGCGTTTATAACCCAAGGTTGGATTACTGTAATGCCTTACTTACTGGATGCTCTAGTAAATCTATAAAAAACTTCAGTTAGTTTCAGAAATGCAGCTGCCCGAGTGCTAACTCGAACTAGCAAAAATTTGATCATATCACTCCTGTTCTATCATCACTGCACTGGTTACCAGTCAAATTCCGCATTGATTACAAAAAATACTTCTTATAACTTATTTAAAGCTTCTACATGGGCCTGGGCCCACATTATCTGAGTGAACCTCTTAGAGTTTTACAATCCAACTCGTCGTACTTCGGTTCGCAGGGTTTGCAGGACTTTTTAGTTCCATAGATTAAAAAAGTCACAGCACGGGGAAAGGCTTTCTCATACATGGCCCCCCCAACTACAGAATAAACTTCCCACTTTTCGTTCGAGATTCAGACACCCTCCAAAGTTTTAAGTCTAGGCTAAAGACATACCTATTTACACAGGGCTTTTGACTAGATTTAGACCAGGATGCATGGCTTGGGTCACTGGGGCCGGAGTCTGGAGTCATGTCTGGCCTTGCCTGCCTTGTCCGCTAGCCGGGAGTGTCGAGTGGGCGGTCTGGCTGAACTAGGCTTCGGTCCTCGTGATCTTGACTCATGCATCCTTGCCTTAGAATAAGGGCAGAGCTGGGGGTTGCATAAGTCAAAGAGTCTCTTATGGTGATCAGAGACGTTGGGTTGCTGTCTTCTGCCTCGTTTGTGGGTTGCCAATGTCTCATGTGATCCCTATTGGCTGTGTTTCTTTCCAGTTCTCCTCTTTCTAGCTATGCTGCTATAGCTAATGCTGCCGGGGTCTCATGCTACCACTGGCATCAGTGATTGTTAATAGACACTGTGCTCTTAATCAATAACTAATTACATTTTCTGTGTTTCTCTCCGAGCTGTGTTTTCCGGCAGTTCCGGCCCCACACATGATGTTCATCTGATGGAGCTCCACTGTGCATAATTCACATTTTATTCGACCATGACTCCATGACTTTAGTAGTTTCGCTCTTAGATTTATCATCATAACCCCGGGGGGGGGGGCCACTTAATGTCGATGTGCATTACTTCACATTCTATTCGAACTATGACTCCATTGACTTTTAGTTTCGCTCTTAGATTTATCATCTACGCCGCCCAAGGAGGTTGGGTCCCTTTTTGAGTCTTGGTCCTCCCAAGGTTTCTTCCTAGAACTAGGGGAGTTTTTCCTTGCCACTGTCGCCTAAGGCTTGCTCAATTTGGGATTGGACGTAGTTATTAGGAGATAATCTAAACTTGTAAAAGTTGCTTTGAGGACAATGCTCCATTGTAAAAGCGCTATATAAATAGATCTGACTTGACTTGGACATCCAAGTAGTGCAGGGAGAAACGAAGCAGTACTACTTTACAATAGGGACAGTTTTGTTAAACTCCGCAGAAGAAATCGGCTTATTCCTGCAAAAACTGCCAATTTGTCCAGGGATGGCTAAACCTTTCTTCAAAATATGTCCTCATCTCTCCCTCGTCGTGGCTCCTCTGATACATACAGCTATGTGAGGCTGCGGATCTAAGCAGCACCGCACCGCCGTTTCATCGGCTAATAGCGATAATTAAAAGAAGTCCGCATTCCTTCATTTTTTTTTTTTCTCGAGCTAGTTGCAGTCTGACATCTGGATTCCTCACACAGCTGGCTTTGATCAGCCCAAAGACGAAAACGACTGCTGTAAATGTCATCGAAAGCTCACTGACTATTCCTTTGATGACGGTTCAAACGAGCCGGCTATCTAAACCAGTCAGAAATCAGAAAACACAAATGTGTACGCTTCCCCCCCCCCACGCACGTGACATAGTGCCGTTAATGAAATTGATAAGCTA
>JAJAGP010004677.1:27500-45322 GCA_025084515.1 Ancistrus triradiatus
GTAACCAACCAGAAGCGTTCTTATATTGGATTCATCATACGAAAGGCACTTTATTGGACACGATAGCTTTGCTTGCCCAGGAAAAAAAATGTACTGTGGATTTTCATAGTAAAACTATGAATTGCTTGACAGTTTTAATGTGAACTTTCACAGTTTGACCATGAAGTTCACAGTTCTACTACGGTAGATGACTTTGATGGTAATTTGGCCACTTCATGGTTCTACTGTGAAATTTCATAGTACAACTGTAAATATGGTGGACTATGAAAGGACCATGAATTATTTCACAGTTGTACTATGAAGTTTGGTGGTAATTTGGCCAATTCATGGTTCTACTGTCAAATTTCACAATACATTTTTCCTGGGTGGAAGAGCTGAAGTGAGAAGAGCAAGAGAACAGACAACATTGAGATAGATGGATTCAGTGGAATTAATTATATAAACGAGCAATACAGAGGTCTGAACAGTCCTACAGTTCAAGCAAAACGCCCGCGTTAGCTCATTTCTTCAGAGTACGACCCGAATATTTACTAAGGAGTACTTTTGCGAGTCGAGATTTTGACTCCATTGGGCCACCGCTTCGACGGACTTTATCAATGAGTTTGTCTCAATACCTAGTGAGCGCCCTTGCTGCCTACGTCCTACGTAGGGCGCTCTCTACGTAAAGCGCTTCCGAAGCGAGAACGAAACTTAAACACAGACTGGTAAATGAGACGGTACCGACTGTTCACGCCACACTTTACCTCAGCCGTTAGCACGAACGCTAGCGAAGTTTCAATGACTGAAAACCAAAGTGGTCGTTTTTGCAGGAAAAGCGTAACTGTTGACGAACTATATGCTATATTAGACGAAGAAATGTGAGAAGACGTTTATTAATTGCCGCGTTCGAACGGGTAAGCTGTCCAGAGAAGCTAATATGTGAGAAAAGCCCTTCTCTGTGGTCCATCACAGCTAGTGACTGGGCATAGGTTATTTAAATAAAACTGAAAAACGAAACTAAAGTAATTCGTTTTGTCAATATCTATATGCACTATTTGTGCTGTAATAACAGCTCCTGTATGCGTAATGTAGAGGCGTCCTGATACTTGTGTTCAATATGGAATTGGTCCCTCTTTGCAGCTATAACATTTCCACTCTTCTGGAAACGTATCCTACAAAATTTTGGACTGTGTCTGTGGGAATTCTTTCCCATTTATCCACAAGAGCATTTGTGTGGCAAGACACTTATATTGGACGAGAAGTCCTGGGTCGCAGTCTCCGTTCTGTTCCATCCCAAAGCTGTTAGATGGGGTGGAGGTCAGGGCTCTGTACAGGCCAGCTTTATCCCTCCACCACCAAACTTCACTGTTGGCACAATTTCAAAACGGGGCACCAGTGCTCCTTTGTAAAAAGCTTACCACTGAACGCTGCTGAAGACCAAAACATAGATTCTCAAGAAACACCATCCATATGGTCACCAAGACCTAATGAGTGGCGTAATCACTTTTTTCAGAAATATAATGTTAAACTATGCCTACTGTTTTTTTCCAAGTAGAAAGTACTATTTTAACTGAATTCCAACCCTCCATATAGTTTACAATTCCCACCATAAAAGTATCTCACCTCTCCGTTCTCGAAGGTGATCTCTCGGACCAGCGGGACGCACTTGTCCTGCGCCCAAGCGTACGTCAGGTCAAAGTTTGTCAGCGAACCGAGGTACACCATGTCAGGAACGTTGTCTCCTATCGGCTTATAGATGATGTTATCGCCACTGAACCTCTCCGGTCTCGACACCTCACTGAGAGAAAAGAAAAAGCAAAAAGAAAGACATTTACACTTTTATATTTATAATGCCAGCCTGGCAGTGCTGGGATTCGATCCCAGGATCCTCTGGTCAAGAATGCAATACCATAAATGGCACGAGATGCCCTGTAGGCAAATACTTAATACAAGTCTTGGTTTTAAAACAAACTGAGGTCCCAGTTATTATAGTAATTTGACCCTTAATTGTATTAAGAGCATAATGAATGAAAAACTAGATTACACTAACCATAGAGGTGATGAGGCATAACCCATAGCTTTCAGCCTGCAGTTACAACATTCTACCAGAGAGGTCCCCAAATCCCAATTCCAACTCTGCATATTTGGGGAATATTTAAGAAATACAGTACAACCCACACCTGTTAGACACTTTCTAAACCAATAATGGACAACACACCATTTGCACCATGAATGCCTCCAGGAACAATCCTTCATGGCATTAGTGAAGGAGCCTTCATATGGGGTTGGATAAGCTTGTGAGCTGATTAGGATTTTCTAACTAAGATTTTACAATTCAGAAGGAAAGGTCTGTAACAATAGGTCACTTCAAATCTAATGGAAAAAGATAGATTTTTGCTAATCTGATTATATTGGGCACACTTGGGCAAAATAAGATTTGTGCCACTGGTAACCAAAAGGAGTTAAAAAGTTAATGTTTGCACAAGGTAGCTCACTGGCAGGGTGGCTGTATGCTTTTCCCCCACAGTCCACAAATTTGCTGTACAAACAGAACATTTAGATGGTCGCGTTAAGGAATTATGCCTAAATTAATAAAACAGCGCCGTTTGGTTAGCCCTGCTGTCAGGAGTGTACTGTAGTGGACCGATATTTCGGACACACATTGCAACCTTTTTTCAGTCGGAATTTGTTTTTGGCAGAAAACAAAGTGCTATTATGGAAGAAAGGAAGAAGTAAAATACCAGATATTTTGACGGGAAAGAGGTTAAAGCTAGGTTGGGCCAGAAAGCAGAAACACACACATATAGAAAACAAATGGAGCTTAAGGATCAGACGCTTGAACACCTCAGACAAGGAGTAACAGAGGATTCAATTAAAGAGATTATCATGTGAGGTATTAAGAAAAGCATTCAAATAACTCAAAGCACAAATTCAAAGACAGACAAAACAAATCTTTCCATTTTCAGTTACACTTTACGACTCTACATGTTCAAGATTTCCGTTTCGGCATTTAGCAGACACCCATACGCCAGGGCGACTAACAATTCATCTTTTTACAATGTAAAGCCCAAGCAGCTAAGGGTTAAGAGCCAGAAAGGATAAACTTTTGGGTCAACAGTCCAGTACCTAAACTACTGGTCCATCCTCCATGATCCACTGATTAGTGTATGCATGTTGCATAGTGTAATGACGTGGATCCACTTGAGGTCTGTAGGGAAGTTAGTTAGCTTTCTTACCCGAATGCTGCCATGAAGACGCAGTCGTCTCGTAAGATGTTGGCCACTCTTTCATACGTGTGGTAGTTTGCGTCCTTCAACTCAAAGTAGCCTATGATGGTTCGTTTAGATCTCTGAGGTAGGGAGACACGAGCAGAAGGAGACGGAAATGATTAGACGTTAGGAAGAAAATGGATGCCTTAACATTTTGGACCTGATACTGACCAGCCACAACATTCATCTCACTGACTGGTGAAGTGAATAACACTGACAGTGTGATGCTCTGGGCTATGTTCCGCTGGGAAACCTTGGGTCCAGGCATTCATGTGGATACCACTTGACACATAGCACCAACCTAAACTCTGTTGGAAACCAAGTGCAACAAGGGTGTGACGTCTTCTGGCAGGATAATGCATCCTGGGACGCTTCAAAAACTGTTCGGGAATGTTTGAGCAACATGGTAGGAAGTTGGCCTCAATCTGATCGAGCACTAACATTTTGGTGGTAAATACCAAAGGAGACCTTCAGAGGTCTTGGTGGCCTGAGGGGGACCGACATGCATTGGGTGCAAGTACGCCGGTCTCTGTACTCACATCGACTTTGTTGACGTCTTCCAGAGTCTTAATCTCAGTAATCGGATCTACTTTCTGCTGGCGGATGAACTCGGCGATAGCAGTCACTGATCTTTGACCTCGGTATTCCCTCTTCATCATCATGCCATTTCTGAAGAGCTTCAGCGTCGGGTACTTGCTGATCCTATAGCGCTGAGCTATATCAGCTGGAGAGAGAGTGGAAAGAGACGTGTGAGGTGAAACAAAAAGCACACGTTTATCACATTCGGTCAAGCATAGAATGCATCGGTAGGAAAGTGGAACCCGCTAACAGGCACCCGGTTCTTGGAAACTTGTTGGTTTTGACACCCTACTATTTAACAGACTGCAGTAGTTCTAGTCGGTACACTCAAGTCTTGAGTTTGAGGTCATGTAGATCACCACCACCATGCTTGGGCTATGATGCGTAACGTCGGTGAAACAGCCAAACAGGTTTAACACTCTTACTTCCTGCAGCCTGTTGAGTTTCCATTGCAAACACTCAGCATCACATCCCTGACTTTTGCATAGACAGCATTGTGGGTTTGCTTACTGGGTGCGGTTTTGTTTTCACTAACCAGGAACTGTCCTTGGATGCCAGCAGTTTAGGAAGTACTGGAACAGGGTACGTTGTGTTTGCAAACCCAGTAACGCTGCCACACGTTAGGGATGACTAAGTATTTCTGGGCTAGTGCACTGAGCAACACGAGTTTATAACCCATCCACCAGTGGAGAGCAACCAGCACAGGACCACCAGATTTATCTGGGTAGGGGCTCATTGTGAGCACAGCATTGACACGGACATAGTACCAGTGCATTAAGCCCTGTCCAAATGGGACTACATTTACAAGGGGTCCAGAGGTAGTTTCCTCTTTATAGGTGATACTTGGACTTTAATTCGGTCTGGATGTTAGTGTTTTACTGCGTCCTCCCTTGAGAAAATTACAGGCAGAATAAAATATTGTTGTTTTATACTCAAGTGCTCAAAAGCAGTGCTCAGATCATTTTAGTCTGGCCTTAAAATGGAGACATTTCCAAATCTACAAATAAATGGAGGCTTCAAATGAGTCACTGCACTATTGGACTGGTTGTTGAGAGGACTCTGTTCTAGAGAAATAAAAAAAACAAATATGAACATCCAGACCACACACACACACACACACACACACACACACACACACACACACACACACACACACACACACACACACACACACACACACACACACACACACACACACACACACACACACACACACACACACACACAGTTGCAATCAAAAATATTCAACCGCCAAAAGATCTTAAGGATTTATCAATTCAAGTTTTTTTAAATAGCAAGAATATGCTTTGGAGGACTTCTGTATCAGCTGAGTGATACCTAAAATTCTTGTATGTGTGTGTAACAGTGTATTTTGTTAAGATAGCCATGTCACAATTATTCAACCCTTATGTCATATTGTTGTTTTTAATACTTTCTGGCAGTTTTTATGGACTAAAGTGGAGTTGAAACATAATTAAGCCTTTGAGAACTCTATAATAATCCTTCATTTGCTTCAGCTGATATGCATATATAAACCCCACCCATGAAGGAATTCAAGGAGAATTGAAATCATGGGAAAGACAAAGGAGCTCCCACAAAAGCTGAGAGGGGAGATTATGTCATCACATCTAAAGGGCCTTGGGTATGAGGAGATTTCCAAAAAATATCCCAAGAGACACCACTGGGAGCATTATATGGAAGTTTAAAACATTTACATCTACAGCATTTAGCAGACGCCCTTATCCAGAGCGACTTACAGTTGATGCAATTACAATCCAAGCAGTTGTGGGTTAAGGGCGTTGCTCAAGGACCCAACAGTGGCATCTTGGCAGAGGTGGGATTTGAACCCTGGACCTTTCGGTCCACAGTCCAGTACTTTAACCGCTAGGCTACCACAGTCCACAAAATGAGTTACAGCTTATTGTATCAGTGTACAATAGATAGAATCTTATATTCCAATCAACCATGGGTTAAGGGGCCTTGCCCAAGCCCCAACAGTGGCAGCTTGGCAGTGGTGGGATTTGAACCCTGGACCTGCTGGTCCCCAGTCCAGTACCTTAACCACTAGACCACCACAGTCCCACAAAATTTATGTCATGACATCCTTATCCAGGGTTCCTCACAATTGATACAGTCTTACAATCCAAGCAGTTAAGGTCCTTGCTCGGTGACCCAACAACTGCAGCTTAGCAGAGGTGAGATTTGAACCCTGGACCTTCTGTTTCATAGTCCAGTACCTTAACCACTAGGCTACCACAGTCCCGCAAAACTTATGGAACAGCTGCAAACCTGCCTGGCCGTGGAAGAAAGTCCAAAATTTCATCAAGGGCCTTTAGCAACTTAGTCAGGACAACTAAGAAAAAACCTGATGAAGTGCATCAGTAGGAACTATAAGATGTGTCCTGTCTCCAAGACGCACTCCACTCTTAACCAAAAGGAACATCAAAAGTCAACTAGAATATGCCAGGAGGAATTTGGATAAGGCTACAGAGTTTAGGGAAACAGTTCTGTGGCCTGATGAAACCAAACTGGAATGTTTGGACATATGGACCAGCGGTATGTCTGGTGTGCAAAAGGCCAGGCTTATGACCAGAAGAATACCATCCCCACAGTCAAGCATGGAGGTGGGTCACTGATGATGTGGGGCTGTTCTTCTGCAGCAGGAACTGGCAATCTTGATTGTGTTCCTGGCATCATGGATTCTCAGAAACACCAGGCCATTTTAAAGAGGAACATGATGCCATCTGGTGAAATTACACCTTCCAGCAAGACAATGATCCTAAGCACACCTCCAAGTCAACCAAAGCTTGGTTGAGAAAAAGATCCTGGAATGTCCTTCTCAGTCACCAGATCTAAACCCGATTGAAAACCTTTGGTGGGATTTAAAGAAGGCAGTTGCAGCATAGATATATATACAACGTGACTTTATATTAAATATGCTTAATATATACTTTTAGTTTTCTAGAAATAATGGGCAGTTTTATTAATCAGTTACGTGTAACGTAAACAGCCCGAAACTCGCCCCGCTGAAATGTTATTACCATCCAGATGTACGAGCTTTATCACTCACGAGACGTGTCAAAATTCAATCACAGGCATCCTCTCCGATAAACAAATCCAATCTGAGTAGGGATTTATTTTAGTTCAGATTCTGGTTTGCAGCTAAACAGTGAACAAGAAAATGAGACGGGGGGAGAGGAACAAGATAAAAGTGAACCCCATGGTGAGGGTTAAATGCTCTAAAGCTCATCGGGTGGAATCTAGCTTTGTCTGACACACACGCGGAGGTGCAGGGACACGCGCGCTTGCACAGTGGGTTAGCTTTGAGCTGCCTTCACTTCACAGAAGATGCAGTTTTGTCATTAAACCATCAAACGCTTTACGGATCATCAATAATTCCGTTTAATTTCGTTTATCTGAAAGGCTAAACTGGCTCTGTGTGTGTGTGTGTTTGTGTGTGTGTGTGTGTGTGTGTGTGTGTGTGTGTACTCACTATGCTGGTCACAATCCACCCGGGCAAACACCACCTGCGAGGTGTCTGGAAATTCTTCCCTCACCACATTAGAGGCTTCCTCAAAGATAGGGTGAAGCATCTGACTGAACCGGCACCTGCACACACACACTTTTCTTAGACCACTAGGAATCAGAACATGATCCAGTTGCATACACACTATTACACATAACCCTATAATACAGTATTTACCAGTGCTGCACAAATTCACTATTAGATATGATACTAGCTAGAAACACCAGACCCATACAAGCCAAATAAAACTACTTCCGTTACCATTTTCCAGGCTTATTTCTGGCTTTTGGGTAATTGACCCCAGATATACTTCACTTTCCAGTATGTTTATTTACATTCATGACATTTAGCAGACGCCCTTATCCAGAGCGACTTTATACAGTCTTACTGTCCAAGCAATTGTGGGTTAATGGCCTTGCTCAAAGACAGCAGTGCCTGGCAGAGGTGGGATTTGAACTCTGGACCTTCTGGAGGGCCAAGACACAAAAAGGGACCCATCCTGCTTAGGTGGCGTAGCAGATAAATGTAAGAATGAAACTAATTTATCTAGTTAAATATTACCACATAATGAGAAAGATATGAAGGAAGATATGCCATATATGATACATGCGCCCCCTGGTGTGCAAAGAATGCAACGGCATTATTAGACATTAAGAGACGCACATGATATCCCCACCATTACATCGTGAAACTGACACGGTGCAAATCGCTACACCCCTAATTGTTACTGTTCAGAAAAAACATTTATGTTTTCACTCGGTAATTGAAGATCTGTTGAAGCTACAATAGAACATTTTATCGACCGACTTAAATCTCTGGTCATTTCTTTAGTTGCAGGGGACTAAAGGATGGTTGGTTAAAAACGTATACAGGAAAAGGTGCATTGTTGGGCATGGTGTGCACTTCAGGAATAGCAAACAAACAATCGAATCGTGACTGTATCGTTACACCCCTTCTGCCCAAATGCAAAGTGATTCAAAACGGATCGAAAACTTACCAGTCTGCATAAAAGTTGACTAAAGCCACCCCTGCATTGTCTGTGAAGGAACAGAAGGAGTTAAACGAGTTAAATAACCAACACGTTCCATGATGTACACACACAGGCACTAGCGTGCACACACTTACTAAGAATTTCGTCAATGTTCCCTGCATCCAGGCTGGTGATCTCCCCCCGCCCTGGAGTGTACAGTCCAGCTATCTAGGAAAGCACAAGGCAAACACAGGATATGCCATTACAAACCCTACAGTCTTATGCAACAGGTGTTGTTAAGAAATGGAAGGTTTGCTCAAAGTATACGCCTATTTGTTTAGAGGTAGTTCGTCTGGGTGCAATGCGCTGAAATGTGACAGCGAGCACTGTGCATTCTGTCACCTGAAGTACTCCAAAGAGAAGTTGCGGATTGCGATACCTAATACAGGGTGCAATTACATGATTTTCCTACTTGAATGTCACTGGAATAGCCAACCTGGAGTAGGAAGTGTTCAGTTAAGGCCAAATCCGAATGAACTTTCGATCTGACCTGTATTTCCTATTATAATATAGTGTAATTTAAGACCTCCGCTGTTAAAGCAAACCGACTTTGATTGGATGGACGTCAAACGCCGCAGACCTGTACTTTAAAGTAGCAGGGCGAATGTCAGAACTGTTCTGCGTTGCTTAGTAATTACCTGTTCAAACAAGCGTTTAAGCAAATGAAGGACAGAGGGCTCTCACAATGCCGTGTCTAAATGTTCCAGGATGTCCTCTTTTGAAGTAAGGGAGGGGGATATGGCATAAAACGGGGCATATCACGACTGTCTGAGGCTTTTATTGGTTTGTGTCTCATGGAAAAGGCGAGCTGGACCGAAATGAGTACTGTAAGCATTTTCAACGCAAGTAATAATATGGGTTTGGTACGACAGTGCTTGAGAAAGGGTTTTATTCACAGACGTGGCGTGAGGTCACAGCTGGGGTGGGCACTGGAAAGGACCCGATACGATTATATTGCGATATTCCACATAGTTCACTGAAAGTATAAAAACAGCTGAAAGACAAGGTACATTGAGTGCGTTTACATGCACTTAATAATCCAATAAGTGCAGAAAACCAGACTTTGTCCGTAATCCGATCGAGCTTACATGCACTTGTGTAATCAGATAATGGGAAACCTCCAGGTTTACGTGACTCGGGGAACAATCGGACTTCTACTTTACAACCAGCCAATAATCTCACAGAAATATGTGATTTAAATTAAATTTTTTAACATTAAATAGTCAAATTCTACATTTTCTCGAGTTTATACCGTGTTTCAGGGTCTTCAAAGTTCGACAGCTGTTGCTGCACTTAATTCCAGGGTTGCCAGATCCCAAGATTAAAATCCCCCAATGTAAATATGCCCAAAAGAAGCGACATGTCTAAGAATATGCCAATCTGGCAACCATGTATTTATCCCACTAGCCGCTCTGTGCACATGCGCAGACTGCCAAATGGTATGAGTAATCCAATTACTGGAGTAAAATCCAGCTCTCTATCGGATTACATAATCTGATTTAGACTATGATTGCACTATTCTCAATGCTAACTCAGCAGACTAACTGAGCAAAACACTGGACTGCGACGTCTACAGGACCATTTAAAATGTTTTTCCTTCCTTGCCGATATTTTGAGCTGGAAATCGATGTAGTACATCACGATATATTGCTGCATCGATGCTTCAGCACAGCCCCGGAGGGTCACGTTTTGCTTTCGTCTCTTGTGAGCGTTCGTGGCCGTTTCTAGTGACGACATCGGTGACCGGTGCCAAAACAGGTCACTATTATCCAATCTCTAAGATCTACACGAAACGCGGCCAGGCCCCCCGGTGCGTCCCTGAGAGCGCGCCTACGGACTCTGTAAGAAATGGCCTAAACAGCCAGAACAACAGACCTGCGCTCACACATACACACACACAATGAGCCATATGGCTGGCGCAGCCAAAGTGTTGGCACCCAGCGAAGAGGACTGCTTAAAACCCGTCAACTAATCTCGCTCCCTCTGTCACAAAAATGCAACACAGCTACATACGAGCCAATCCCACGCTGCCATGACCAGTCCTAGGTACATATTGGCAAAAAGAGTCCAGCGCCATGCAGGCAAACATGGATAACATATACCAGCATGTGACTCAAATGCATTTAGATGAAGCCCAGTCAAACTCTGGGCATTGACAGTACAAGAGTATCCACTCACTGGCCATTTTATTAGCTACACCTACTGGGTTGGACCCCCTCCCTTCTTGCCTTCAGAACTGCTTTATTTCTTTGTTGCGTAGATTCAACAAGGTGCTTGAAGCATTGCGCAGAGATTTCGGTCCATGTTGACATGACGCGAATCTCCCCTTCCACCACGTCCCAAAGGAGCTGTATTGGATTGAGACCTGGTCACTGTGGAAGTCGTTTGAGTACTAGAACTCCTTGTCATGTTCAAGAAACCAGTTTGAGATGGACATGGTCAGGCCCAAAGTGTGACAAGAAACTACATGGCAGGATGGAGCCATGCTTTCATGTTGTTCACGCCAAATACTGACCCTACCAAATATAGCAGAAATCAAGACTCATCATCTCATAGCTTCGGTTGCCAGATCTTAACTCACAGCAGTGGAACCCGGTGTGGTCTTCTGCTCCTGTAGCCCATATGCCTCAAAGTTTAATGTGTTGCACGTTCAGAGATGCTCTTCTGAATACCTCGGCGGTTACGACTGGTTATTTGAGTTACTGTTGCCTTTCTAGCAGCTCAAACCAGTTTGGCCATTCTCCTCTAATCTTCAGCGTCAACGCTTTCCTTCGGACCATACTCTGTAAACCCTAGAGACGGCTGTGTGTGAAAATCCCAGTAGATAAGCAGGTTTCTGAAATACTCAGACCAGCCCGCCTAGCACCGACAACAATGCCACGTTCAAAGTCACTTAAATCACTGATTTGGGATGGCAGAAGCTATCCCAAATGGTAATTAGGAACGATATGTATATATAAAAACCCAAGATTAAACCACATATGGATCTTCCTAACTGAATTTGGATATTGCAATAATTCTCCGGGCAATAATCATTTCTAAACATCATTACCTGTCCGTATAACAGTATACAGACGCTCCCTGATTTATGATGGCAACACGTTTTGACAAATGCATCATGAGCTACATTTATCGTAGACTGAGGAGTTCAATATATACTGTATATCATATTGTATCATACCTTAAACACGCGTAATTCATGACCGCGACCACATTCCTCACTACACTTCCCAGCATTCATCACTCCCGCCACGCGACTCCCTACATCACGCACTGCCGACTTCCTCGTTTAGTGCAGGAGACAAAATTCATAGTATGGTTTCTGCTGAACGTGTATTTGTGTGTTGTCAGATTCCAATCATAAAGTTGAAATATCTTAAGTTGGGCCATCGTAAAACAGGCAGTCCCTGATTATGTGCTGAATAGCCCAATGACTAAAGCTATAATCCAGGTGTTTAGTGGCTTGGATCCATGTCGTTACTTTAACACTAAAATGCTACATGACCACTTTTCACACAACTACTGATATCCAGTAAATATTGTCCTATCATGTGCATGGAAACGCACACTCTCGAACCAGTGTAAAAGTAAAAGGCCTCTCACGAATGCGCTCGCCAAGTTCTGCACGATATCTGGTTCGGTTACACTGAACATACTTGTCGCCATCGTGTTATTTTCCCTTCCACACCATCAAGCAGCAAGACATACAAGGTGAGACTGGTTCAGTACTGGAAATATTCGTGATAAATAAAGCACAAGACACCTGGGGGGAGGACAAAGTGTTCCACAGGTGTCAGAGATTACACAAGCAACCAAGCGTAAAACATGCACACATCGAACAGATCAGCATTACCTGGGATTTGCACAGCATTTCTTTTTTGAGTGAGGGAGAAGACAATCTATGAGAGTGGAATACTGAATACTGAAAGCCTGCTTTAAGACAAGCAATTGACTAATTAATTAATAGCTGGTAGGTTTTTCCCTTAAATGTATTTGTTTGAGCAATGTGGCAAAACCTATTTACAATACGTTATATTTACCATAATATTTAGATTTGGTAACAGAATAACAGGCTGGGAAACACAAGGTCATTATCTCGATACTGAAATAAATTACCATACTGTCTGAGAATATCAAGTAATACAAGTCAACAATCAACAAAACTGACTATTTAATTCTTAATAGCAATTGTGTGTATGATAATTAATCCTCTAGAATGACATTTAGAGGTGCACCGATCCCAGTTTTACTCTTCCGATACCGCTCCGATACCTAAACTCCAGGTATCGGCTGATACCAAGTACGAATCTGATATCAGTGATTTTTTTCACTGTATTCCACAAGGCTGTAACTAACACAAAACAGTGATAAAAATTAAACATGAAAACACAAATGAAGTGTAACCAAAACTGAATGCAGGTGTGCGGTGTTTAACATCCATGTGATCGACTTCTGTTCGCTTTAATCTCTGAGGTCTTGAGAATTATAAAAGGAAAAATAAATAAATAAATCAGACACACAATTCTCCAAAATCTTAAAATCTTTTTCACGTCTGAATGACAGAAAACTAGTACGAGCGAACCCTTTCGACAGAAAACAGAATTGCAATCTTGAAGCCAGAAAACAGTTCTGTTTTCCACAAGTGCTTCAGATTCCATTTCTGTCAACGTCCTGTTTCACAGAACATAATGCGTTCACTAACTAGGAACAGCGGCGCTTGAAAGTTTGTGAACCCTTTTGAATGTTTTATATTGCTGCATAAACTTGGCAATAGTCCTAAAAGCAGATAGAACCCACTTAAACAAATGAGACAAAAATATTACACTTGGTCATTTATATATTGAGAACAACGATTCAGTGTTAGGCTACATATCTGTGAGAGGCAAGTGTGCGATCTATATTTAGTAGTTCATTTGACTGAGAAATGAGTCGGGTGTTTCCAGTCAATGGGATGGCAGTCACACTGTCTTATTTAACAAACAGGGATCTGTCCAGTCTGATCTTCACAAAAGGTTCGTGGAAGTGTATCATGGCACAGCAGATTTGTGAGGACCGAAGAAAAATCGTTGATGCTCATCAGGCTGGAAAAGGTTACAAAACCACCGCTAAAGAGTTTGAGTCTACCAAGCCACAGCCAGACAGATGTTGCCCTGTCGAGAGCAAGGTGTCTAATAGTCTGTGAGGTCGCAGAGTAACCTCTAAGCAACTAAAGGCCACTATCATATTGGCTAATGTCAATGTTCATGAGTCCACCACCAGGAGAACACTGAACAGCAATGGCGTGCATGGCAGGGATGCAAGGAGAAAGTCACTGCTCTCCAAAATGAACACTGCTGCCCACCTGATGTTTTCTAAAGATTGTGTGGACAAGCTAGAAGGATATTGGAAAAAAACAGTCAGTGGATGAGACCAAAATAGAACCTTTTAGTTTAAATCAATAGGGTCTGGAGAAAGGAACACATGAATTCCAGACTAAGAACCATATCCCATCTGTGAAACATGGAGGTGGTAGTGTCATGGTTTGGGCCTGTTTTGCTGCATCTAGACCAGGACGGCTTGCCACCCTTGATGGAACAGTGGGTTCTGAATTATGGCACCAAATTCTACCGTGAAATGGCCGGCCATCTGTCTGTGAACTGAATCATTAGAGAAAGTTGGTCAGGCAACCAAAGAACGACCCTAAGCACAAGTTGTTCAGTCTAACCCAGCTTGATGAAGCATGACCAAACAACACAACACATGCTAGCCTTCCCGGAATTTGTAACAGGGTTAACAAGGAAGTGTACAATTATCAGAAGTTATAGTGAAATTGAAATATTTAAGGCTTTATATTTAGTTAAATGTTTGTATTTCGAGATTGAAGGCAGCAGTTAACATAGTTCACGACTAAACACTATAAAGTTTTATCTAGAAGGTGTAATAATTATGCATAGCGTTCAAACTGAATTTAAGTAGCCTGCTTAAGCAGCAATTCGCTGTGCTGTGATTATTGTGAAATGTAACACAGCATGAACTTACACACACTGAATAGCCCAATTACTAAAGCTATAATCTAGGTGTTTAGTGGCTTGGATCCATGTCGTTACTTCAACACTAAAATGCTACATGACCACTTTTCACGCAACTACTGATATCCAGTAAATATTGTACTATCATGTGCATGGAAACGCACACTCTCGAACCAATGAAACGGATTTTGCTCCGGTAAAAGTAAAAGGCCTCTCACGAATGCTGACTGACCATTTACATTTACAGCATTTAGCAGACGCCCTTATCCAGAGCGACTTACAATTGGTACAGTCTTACAATCCAAGCAACTGTGGGTTAAGGGTCTTGCTCAAGGACCCAACAGTGGCAGCTTGGCAGAGGTGGGATTTGAACCCTGGACCTTCTGGTCCAGAGTCCAGTACCAGAGTAACCACTAGGCTAAGGTACCACTGCTACCACTGTCTGTTTTGTATCAGAAGGTGTATTATTAAAAGTAAATGCTATTTAATGTTAGTTCTTAAGTTTAATTGAAATACGTGAGCACAAAATTGTTTTGTTGTGAGTTTTAACGCAGCAATCAACATACATTTAGATTTATTTATTTACATTTACAGCATTTAGCAGACGCCCTTATCCAGAGCGACTTACAATTGGTACAGTCTTACAATCCAAGCAATTGTGAGTTAAGAGTCTTGCTCAAGGACCCAACAGTGGCAGCTTGGCAGAGGTGGGATTTGAACCCTGGACCTTCTGGTCCATAGTCCAGTACCATATCCACTGGGCTACCACAGTCCCATACCATACTAAATATTCCTGGTTTCTAAAGTCTCAACGCAGTTCCAAACACTTAGGTGAAAATTGTGTTTTATAAGCCATGACATTTAATATTAGCTTTTATCATTTATTGTAAATATCGTTTTATCCAGCAAGGCCTGTGTGAACCACAGCTTTACAGCACCGGAGCAGTTCCGGGTTGGCAGCCAATAGGATTAGGCCACAACAGAGAAATCAGCCAATCAGCTTCGTGAGCATAGCGGATGCTTGGGCTGAGGATGGCGTCCCAAAATAAACCTCATAAAGTTAGCTTATGCTTCAGTTCCAAAACGAAAATGTCCAAAAAACAAGGTACAGCTAAAAGGCAGGGATTTTAATACCAACCTAATGAGTTCGGAGACGGAACTGAAACGGCTTGACGTTAGCGTGAAAGGTGGTTGTGCCGGTTTAGAGGGGCTATATTTTAAAAAAGTCAAAAGTGCTCGAGCTCACAGCAGTCTTAATATAATAACAATCTGAATACATTTAAATCCACATGTAATGAACGGTGTTTGCGGGCAGCTTTGTACATGGAGTGCTCAGGAGTACAAGTGGTGAAACACAGCATTTGCATCCTTCTGCATTCACAACAGCAGTATTGCTTTATAACCTACTCTAATACATAGCTGTTACTTAAACCTTGTTACTTATTGTAAGGATTCGGTAATACATTGTGTGTTTAATGGGCAATGTGATTTATATTATGGTTCCTAAAATCTGTCCTGTGGTCTGGTTCTTCAGATACAAGTCAAGCTACATGCAAGCCTGACTGGAGTTTAGTGCCAAGTCATAAGTAGATCGTTCGATGTAAAGCCATGACATATTCAGTAACATTAAAAGCCTCGATCGTTAAGTTGAAAAGTTGGGAAAACTATTCAGCTCGTGGGGTGTAAAGCAATCCAGTGCGCGCACACACACCGCCGGTTAGCCGATCTAATGACCACATAGCGATCTGTGAGCGTAGAAATAAACCTACAGCCTATAATCAAGCCCATAACACCACAGCTCAGGTCCAGGACGGGGTTCGTGGTTTAGTGTTGTGTTCAATCCCAGGCAGATGTAGCTAGCAGGGAGCTAACTAGCCAAGGTAGCTCATGCAAAACAAGCTAGCAGCCGGAAGGATTAAAGCAGCGCTTACCAGTAGTAACGTGAAATAATGGAGATCGGAGACGGACGAGAATGAAGTTAATTTCATTGTACAGTGGCGTTGGTTGGGATTCAGCTGGTAAATGTTCCCCGTCTCTCGACACCTCCTCCTCTCCTCTACTGCTGCAAGGAAACGGACAGCCACAGAACCGAGTCCGGGAACTTCACCGCATCCCGGTTTGCCTAGAACGAATTATGGGAAATGTAGTTCATTATCAGACGTCCCTGCCTGAACAATGCGGCGTTCGGACTACAAGTCCCGAACGCCTTCGCACACGGAACTCGCGGCTCGACGGGAGTTGTAGTTTTTTCGCCGCAGCGTCGCCTAGCCAGATGTGTCCGTGGTAGTTTTACTGCTGTGATTTCGCCCAAACTTTGGGGAAAAAGTGATAAACCAAAGACGAGTCGCAAGTCCTTTCGCGATGTCCACTGGGATGCACGCGGGGCGGCGTGAACGCGTGAGACTGCCCGGGTTGCGTCCTGAATGAGGTAAGTTGCATCACCGTGCAGGCTTTTTGTGTAATCTGGTACTTTTCTATGTAATCAGCGATTATGCATTAGTTACTGTCTACAGACCTGCAACTTTCAGCACGACCTTCTTGCAATCTCTGTAACGTTGGTGAGTGTTTACTGATCTGGCTGCCTTTACTTGTAGTGAGCTGCTCATTTACCTGCTTGTTTGTGTATGATTAGAAGGTTTGTAGCAACAGTTGTTACAGATCATACAGTCCTGCCTTGTCTGGAACACTATGGGCTTTATGTAGGTTATATCCAAAAGTATGTAGACACCCCTTTTAATTAGCGATCTCTGTTATTTCAGCCACACTCGCAGGCATGATAACGTGCACTTTGTCTTCTTTGGGGCTAGTGCCAGACCTCACAGTCATGTTCCAAAAACCAATGGAAAGCCTTTTTCGTAGAATGAGCGCTGTTGTAGATGAACTCCGTACTAATACCCGTGTTTTAACATGGAAATTCTGGATGTCTGTAAACCTTTGGCTGTATGGTGTTAATAGCTACTCTGTTAACACTAGTTAATCAGCTACACCTACCATGTGGGTGCACTTTGTACGTTTACAGCCTTTGATAACCCTGGACAAATTCCATGTCTTGTTGACTTTCTTAATGAAAATAAGATAATGATAATATGACACCTGCCTGCAGGTTTATTGCACGACTGCTCTTGAATGTTGGACCTGAAAACAAAGTCAGATGTAGAGGATTCCAGAGTTTAAGAGTTTTTGTGACCCTGCGAGGCCTGATAATGTGGACTCTGAGCCACCCGAGGGCAACAACAGAACCTTTTCCGAGATCTCCTTACAGAAGACAACATTATGCGTAATGCTTATAGTGTGTAACACAGCAAAATAAGCCATAGCCATTCGGAAAAGAGTTTGTGGTCCCATGAAACGATGGTCCTTTAAGTCCTGTAAGTTGCAAGATGGACCCTGTTCTGACTTGTTGTTCCAGCACATCTCGCAGATGTTTGATC
>JAJAGP010004678.1:0-45313 GCA_025084515.1 Ancistrus triradiatus
AAAGCAACCCCGGGGTTGAAGCTGTTCTGTACGGAGGAATGGTTCACATACTTTTGCCACTCACTAATATGTAATATTGGATAATTTTCCTCAATAAATAAATGACCAAGTATAATATTTTTGTCTCATTTGTTTAACTGGGTTCTCTTTATCTACTTTTAGGACTTGTGTGAAAATCTGATGATGTTTTAGGTCATATTTATGCAGAAATATAGAAAACTCTAAAGGGTTCACAAACTTTCAAGCACCACTGTATAACATGCTGCTCAGAGGGTGTTTCAATGAGGAAAAAATACCTGTTTGACACATGAACAGTGGTGCTATGTTGATGAATCACAACCCACTTGCCCTGGTGGTTGCTGCTGGAGCAGGGGCATCATTAACTATGCATGAGGCATCCAGACTTTCCACTGTCAAAATGCTATCACTAGCCTTCTTTAATGTCTGGATGCACGCCTCTAAAACTGCATTTTTCTCTGTTAGACTAGCTATATGTCTACAGCTATCACAGATAAAATTAACACTGATGCTGAAGGAAGAACAGCTAACCATGCCACACTCTGCACAGGAAACAAGCGTTGCAGAAGTCAAATTATAAACAACGAATGAATGAAAAGTACGTAGTTTTGGTTGTTTTTGTGGAATGCTGGATGAAGATAACTTCTCAGATGATTCTGCTGGTAGTCCAGTAGACTTCTAAATTATTTTATATTACCAATTAAAGTGTAAATTGAATGTCACACTAAAAAGAAAGGGAAAAAGTTGCAAAATGTTGTAAAAATAATGCACAGCAAAGACGAGATGACGACATTCTGACTCAATGACACACTGACTATGCTGATTAGTCCAGTAGACTTTTTAATTACCTTTTATTATCAGTTATGAGTGTAATAGGATGTACCAGTAATAAAAGAAAATAAAAACTATAGTAAAAATACTGTACAGAGTGATGTGGTGCGCCAGAGCAAACAAACACCATCACCTAATCCACTTATCGTGTCTGTATCTGGTGCCCGACCCAGATGAGGGCATCACAGATACTCAAGTGTGATCAAACCACAGAGGACCAGTCCTAGAAAAAACAGGGCGAGAAAAAAAGGGGCGAGACAGAAAAAAATCCCCTACCCCTTACTCTCTTCTACCCTCTGAATAGACTCACTTTCCAAAGGAATGCCTCTGTTCCCCCTGCACTGAGGTAGAAGGCCTGACAGAATAGTCCACTTAACCAACACTACAAGTGACCCCAGTGCCTCTGGAAGACAAACCGCAGGAAAATAAAGTGATAACACCATTCCAATACTTCACAAATGGTTCTGTCATTCGTAGATATTACTACTATAGCAGCAACAGCAACAACAAGAATAATAATAATAATAATGACTTAATAAATAAAATAGCAAGTGATTATGTAAGCATTGCAGTAGAAACATCTATTAAATACTCAAAACAAATGAGCAAGAATGATCAAACAGGACATAATTATTAACAACAACAGCAATCATCATCATCATCATAATAATAATCATAATAAAAATGACTTAATACAACAAATGATTACAGTGGTGCTTGAATGTTTGTGAACCCTTTAGAATTTTCTATATTTCTGCATAAATATGACCTAAAACATCATCAGATTTTCACACAAGTCCTAAAAGTAGATTAAAAAACCCAGATAAACAAATGAGACAAAAATATGATACTTGGTCATTTATATATTGAGGAAAATGATCCAATATTACATATTAGTGAGTGGCAAAAATATGTGAACCTATGCTTTCAGTATCTCGTGTGACCCCCCTGTGCAGCAATAACTGTAGCTAAATGTTTCCTGTAGCTGTTGACCAGTCCTGCACACCGGCTTGGAGGAATTTTAGCCCATTCCTCCGTACAGAACAGCTTCAGCTCTGGGATGTTGGTGGGTTTCCTCACATTAGCTGCTCACTTCAGGTCCTTCCACAACATTTTGATCGGATTAAGGTCAGGACTTTGACTTGGCCATTCCAATACATTAACTTTTATTCTTCTTTAAACCATTCATTGGTAAAACGACTTGTGTGCTTAGGGTCGTAGTCTTGCTGCATGACCCACCTTCTCTTGAGATTCAGTTCATGGACAGATGTCCTGACATTTTCCTTTAGAATTCTCTGATATCATTCAGAATTCATTGTTCCATCAATGATGGCAAGCCGTCCTGGACCAGATTCAGCAAAACAGGCCCAAACCATGATACTACCACCATCATGTTTCACAGATGGGATAAGGTTCTTATGCTGGAATGCAGTGTTTTCTTTTCGCCAAACATAACGCTTTTCTTTCAAACCACAAAGTTCTATTTTGGTCTCATCCGTCCACAACACATTCTTCCAATAGCCTTCTCGCTTGTCCATGTGATCTTTAGCAAAACAGCAGACAAGCAGCAATGTTATTTTACGAGAGCAGCGGCTTTCTCCTTGTAACCCTGCCATACACACCATTGTTCAGTGTTCTTCTGATGGTGGACTCATGAACATTAACATTAGCCAATGTGAGAGAGGCCTTCAGTTGCTTAGAAGTTACACTGGTGCCCTTTGTGGACTCACAACTATACACGCCTTGCTTTTCGAGTTCTCTTTGTTGGTCACCACTCCTGAGAAGGGTAACAATGGTCTTGAATTTCCTCCATTTGTACATAATCTGTCTGACTGTGGATTGGTGAAGACCAAACTCTTTAGAGATAGTTTGTAACTTTTCCAGCCTGATGAGCATCAACAACTCTTTTTCGGAGGTCTTCAGAAATCTCCTTTGTTTGTGCCATGATACACTTCCACAAACATGTGTTGTGAAGAGCAGCCTTTGATAGATTCCTGTTCTTTAAATAAAACAGGGTGCCCAATCATTTATTTAGTGGTTATTTCCCTCAATAAATAAATGGCCAAGTATAATATTTTTGTCTCATTTGTTTAACTGGGTTCTCTTTATCTACTTTTAAGACTTGTGTGAAAATGCAGAAATATAGAAAGTTTTAAAGGGTTCACAAACTTAAGCACCACTATATGTAAGCATTGCAGTAAAGCACCTATTAAATACTCAAAACAAATGAGAAAAAATGATGATCAAACATAAGCATGAAAAAGTAGGCTGTATAATTGATCCAGACTTCAAGGAGTATTTGGGAAGTCACAGAAGGGACAACTCTACTTATCTTTCTTCAACACAGCGTCTACAAACTGTTTTGTTTTTTATCTGACTGTGAGAAAGATATGTAAATGGTCGTTGGCTTGGCCAGAAAGCAACGCAAATCAAGTCTGCAAATTGTCCATGATGGAGTCCAGTGGAATCTGGGAAAATGAACACATTTTCCCTTGAAACTGGAGAGAGGCATGGGATCGCCTAGGTCTTAGATTCTTCCCCTTTGTTTAAAAGAGATGAATATGAGCAATAATTGGACACAGTCTGGTGTTATATGTTGGCTGAGGCTGAAAAGTCCATGTGCATGATCCACCTGCAGGTGGAGATTGAAGTTTTCTTCACCCAAAAGTGAGGTATCAGCTTGGAGACTAATTTAGAAGATCTTCCCCTCTCAGCATGATCCAGAATACCAATAATCCTGATATTGTTGCATCTCGAAAGAACGACCAAGTGATCACTTCAGCTAAGAGAAGCAATGAATATTGTTGAGTCATGCACCATACTTCTGTGAACTCAAAATTTAGCCTCTTATTGTAACCACATGGAATATTCGCTCTTTTTTTTGTTGGTTTTAAGGGCCTTGCCTCAAGGACCAAACAGTGGCAGCTTGGCAGAGGTGGGATTTGACGCCTGGGACCTTTTGGGTCCATAGTTCAAGTAACTTAACCACTAGGCTACCACATTCACAGCTTCTTAAAAAATATTGTACAATGGATAACAATGGATATCTCCAAAGTTTTTCCACAATTGGTGGAGAATCGCTGATCTCTCAGTCTTTAACAACTGGCCTTACATGTGTTATCAAGCCGTAGAGTGCTAACTCCCAGGCTTTGGCATTATTGGCTGTTATAGCAATTTGTTCTCACCCATTTACTAACATAAACAAATAAAGAATGTTGTCAACTAACTCAATTTAAGTAAAAGAGACAGACTGATTGGGAAAAAGTAGTTTCTAGAGGCTTACTACTACAGCTGATGCCTTAAGCATGTCCACTCCATCTTGTGCACACTAGTGCACCAACTAATCCTCTGTGACCATCACAAGTAGAAACTGAACTTAACTAACCATAGCAGAAGCCATTAATTATGTTGTGACATTTGTATTGGACTGCTTATATTTGCCAGACACATCCTGCCTGTTTTGAGAAAATAACATTAATTCCTATATAAAGCTCATCCATCACGCTAAACAGCAGCTCTATCAAGTCCATGCCACAAACAAACAAATCACCTCACAAATAAACCCATTCACCTATAGTGTGTATCACTGAGCATATCCCTTCTTGTTTTAAATTCAAGTTATGGTGATCTCATACAAACAGCAAGCCAATCAATCACATAAAAACAGTCACTGTATCTAAAAAGGCCTGTCAGACTGAAACAGATACAGCTTAAGGTTATGGCAGCATTCAGTGTGTCTTAACTCCTCATAAATGAATTGTGGGATAGCCATGTGACATGACTAATCTGCTGCGGAACCAGGCTGAACCTGGTTGTATGTTGTGAATGCAAAGCTAAATGAAGGGCCTTGAATGAAACAATAAAGCATAAATTCAAGTACAGGTGCACATACAATTAGATGTGCCTGACGGAGAAAAGGTTGGTCAGGGGACCATCCACAGCAACCAGCCCTGTGATGGACTTGCATCCTGCTAAGGCAAGCTAATGCCCTGTGGTCTCCAGAGAAAGGTGTCAGGGCACCCGTAATCTCTACTAGGAAAAAGCCAGGTTAAACATGAAGAAAAAATGAATAGGTGTACATTAATGTATTGTACACATTTCCTTTGCCAATAGTCATCAGTCAACTAACATTTTAACAATTGGATACAAGTTTAAGCTTAGATTTGGAATTACAGCCGCTCGTGTGGCTCAGAAGAGGCAGTTGCAAGAAACACCAAAAGGGATCATGCTTTTAACACATGTTTGTGTTTCTCTATGTCCGAGATGGCGCAGACGCAAAACCCTGGTGTGGGTTTTGTGTCCTGAGGATGTAGACCACGGCTTCATTGCTACAAGGACCTCTCCTCACTGCCCCATGGACCTGAGGATGAAGCCCTTAGATCCAGTGCTGCAGTTGACAACACTGCCTTTCCTGCTCTTCTGCTGAACGTACTGTAATCCTGTGGTGACTCTCACTGTTCCAGTCCTCATACTCAGTGCCCATCAGAGGGTAGTAACCTCCGGGACACACAAAAGTACAGTAACTCTTCCACTTGGACTACCTGTCCAAACTCATTCAATCATAACTGTACTGTATATGCTATAGATTTTATTCTCTATTTTTATTAGTTCAAATCATCTTAGTCTATATATCATTCTATTCTAAATTTATATAGGGTATTATCTTTACATATATTCTTTAATTATTGTATTTAACATCCAGGCTGCCCAAGGAGGATGGGTCCTCTCAAGGTTTCTTCCCTGTAAGGTTTGGGGAGTTTTTCCTTTCCACTGTCGCCTCAGGCTTCCTCAACTAGGGCTTTGATCTAGTATATTTGTAAAGCTGCTTTCAGACAGTGCTGTGTTGTAAAAAGCGCTATATAAATAAATTTGACTTGACTTGACTTGACACCAGTTCCTGATATCCTGGGTCAAAACACCAGACTGGGCTTGCAATCAATGAAGAGATAAATTCTACACACAACTCAGAACTCAGTTTGGCTCCTTCAGTCCCAGATCTATGTATTTATGTCTTCATTTGTCTCATTCTATTTCTCTAAAGGGATTTCAGGAGAAATATGACAAAAGTGATATGTAAACAAAACGTACAGGAGAATCACCGACCTCCTGAGTTATGAAAGAAAAATCACTAAGCACTAAAATTTTCCCATAGGCTATTACAGACATTTCCTTACCTTATCATTTTCGGATAGTGAATGGTTTCTTGCTTTCCATCATAAGTTCCATTCCCTTTGCAATGCAATGACATATACTGCTTGATTTGATTGGTTTTAAGTACTATGCACATATGACTGCAGAGCCACATTTTCAGAAGCATAACTGCAACATCCTAATGGCAGTAGCAATGGTACTTGGGTTAGCCTCAGATGAAACCTGGAATTCTGTTCAATAACGAAAGTCCTTTCTTTATGTTTCAAGCTAAGCACTGACAGGAGAATTTTATTCTGGGTTCAAAATGACCAAAAAGCACTTCCTCTGAAGTCATATCTATACAATGGTACCTCGGTTCTCGTCGCCAATTCACTCCAGAAGGCTTGTCAAGAGCTGAAAACGACAAGTACCGAATAATGTAAATTGAATTAATCTGTTCCAGACTGTATAAGGCATTATATGCAGTAATGGAGTTGTAATGTACAGTTGCTTTCTGATTTACAAAGGGGATATGCTACGAAAAATCCATCATAAGTTAAATGTAACATGAACTGAGGAGTTTAATGAGTGTTGGTAGAGCGTTCTACACTGTATATAGTGGTGACAGGGAAAGGATACTATGACAGTAAGGATAAGTAAGTTAATGTTTAAAACACTTATACATTAACCTACAGTTGGCCAAAATAATTAACACAAACTTTATTTTATAGTAAAGTGTTGAAAAATCTCATCTCAGTTTATTGAGCAATGGATTGAAAGTGAAAAGTAAAAACAACACTTGCTCTATTGATGAATTCCAGGTACTAGCTGCTAAGCTAACTGCAGCCTGTGTTCTGGAGCATTGTAGTAGTTTTATGAAATGAATAATTTTCCATACTTCAGATTTCCAAGAAATTGAAGATTCTATACCAAGATCTAAATCCACTAACATCCTGATGGAAGAACAAATAAGATCCAATCGGGACAGAAAAAGAGGCGGTGTACCTACGCAACTGCACAAGAGGATAAGCAGATCAGAGTCTGTATCTTGAGAGGTTTCCAGCAATTGTTACACTTAGTAACAACACTTAGTCAGGAACACACTTAGGAACACTTAGTCAGCCATGACTTGCTGTTTCATGTGAGTAGAAATATGAGGTGACACAAAAGCCTAATCCTCTTACACATCGATCACTATGAGATAGACCAGAGATTAATGCAATGAAGTGTGGCAAAAGGTTTGTTGGGTGGCATAAATGTGACACTGTAGGATTAACAGATAATTAGAAGATTATATAAGTCTCAGGTGTTTTCAATCAATAGGATGACAATTAGGTATGAGTGGCCACAAAGTTGTGTTTAAAGAACAGAGATCTATAAAAGCATGATTTTCACTGCATTTATGTGGGAGTGAATCATGACACCAACAAATGAAATTTCTGAAAGTCTCAGAAAAAGAGCTGTTAACATCAGGCTGGCAAAATTTATAAAACCATCTCAGAACCATCAACCATTTGGACTCCACCAATCCACAATGAAACAGACTGTGCACAAATGGAGAAATTTCAAGACCACTGTTACCCTACCCAGTAGTGGTCGATCAACAAAGATTTCTTCAAGTGCAAGGCATGTAATAGTCAGCGGTAACTCTGGGTAACATACAAGCAAAGTCCTCTGTCACAGTGGGTAATGACAATGTGGTGTGTATGGCAAGGTTGTAAGGAGAAAGCCACTGCTCTTGAAAAAGAAAAAACACACTCCTACAGAGCATCTCTGGATATTGTCACCTCAAGCACTATGAAGGAGTTCATTTATCCCTGATGAGATTGTGATGTTTGCCCACATCATTTTGTCATATTTATCCCATTTAATCAGGTGGACTATAGTCTCTGGGCATGTTTCAGCCCACATTAGGCCTAATTATCTGAAAATATATCCTCCAGCATTAATTGAACTGAAAGGCTGGTACTGGCTTTATGTGTACTCACCAAATTAATTCCTCATATTTACCTCCAACCCTATTCATCAGCCGTGAGTGGGTCACTTAATGGAGCTGAGGGTCATTTTCATATTGGGAGATAGAATTTTTGGATGCAGGCACATACAGGTTTTGGGGGCAGAAATGAATATACAAATATACATATTATCATAATAAGCTTACGTGTTGGTACTGAAAAAGAATTGGATTAAGTGCGTATGGAAAGTGAGTGAATTATTTTGACGCTAAATAAACAGTACTAATGTTCCTTAAAGCTCTTAGAAAAACAACACTCATTTTATTTAGCCTTATGTACGTAATTCTCTAAGATACAAAACTGATTTTGTTTAGACCTAATTTACTAACCTCTTAAACAAATTGGCATGCTTGTTTATTGCTTGTTTATTATCTCAAATAAACAGAACTAATTTAGTTTGTATCTGATTTAGTACGCTCTTACATAAACAGTACTAATTTACTTCATAACTGAACCTCATTTACAAAACTCTTAAATAAACAAAATAATCTAGTTTGGTCTATGTAGCATGATCGATTACTAGATTTAATAAGCAGTATAATTATAATTTTACAGTGGGCTTGGAAGTTTGTGAACCCTTTAGAATTTCTGCATAAATATGACCTAAAAAAATCACCAGATTTTCACACAAGTCCTAAAAGTAGATAAAGAGAACCCAGTTAAACAAAAATAATGAGACAAAAATATTATAATTCAGTTATTTATTTATTGAGGAAAATGATCCAATATTACATATTAGTGAGTGGCAAAAGTATGTGAACTTTTGCTTTCAGTATCAACTAAACGTTTCCTGTAACTGTTGATCAGTCCTGCACACCGGCTTGGAGGAATTTTAGCCCATTCCTCCGTACAGAACCGCTTCAACTCTGGGATGTTAGTGGGTTTCCTCACATTAACTGCTCACTTCAGGTTCTTCCACAACATTTCGATTGGATTAAGCTCAGGACTTTGACTCAGCCATTCCAAAACATGAACTTTATTCTTCTTTAATCATTCTTTGGCAGAACGACTTGTGTGCTTAGGGTCGTTGTCTTGCTGCATGACCCACCTTCTCTTGAGATTCAGTTCATGGACAGATATCCTGACATTTTCCTTTAGAATTTCCTGATAATTCAGAATTAATTGTTCCATCAATGATGGCAAGCCGTCCTGGCCCAGATGCAGCAAAACTGGGCCCAAACCATGAGGACTACCACCACAATGTTTCACAGATGGGATAAGGTTCTTATGCGGAATGCCAAGTGTTTCCTTCTCAAACATAAACACTTTTCTTGAAACCAAAAGGTCCTTGTGACCTCAACCAACTATTACATTCTTGCTTATTAGGCCTGATCTATGTTGGGCGACCACCCTGGGCGAGGGTAACGATATGGTCTTGAATTTCCTCCAACGTGTACACAATCTGTCTGACGGGGGATTGGTGGAGTCAAACTTCTGTAGAGATGGTTTTGTAACCTTTTCCAGCATGATGGCATCAAAACAACTATTTTTCAGAGGTCCTCAGAAATCTTTTGTTCGCTGCCATGATAACACTTCCAAAACATGTTGTGAAGAGCAGGGACCTTTGAGAGATCTCTGTCTTAATAAAAAAAGGGTGCCCACTCACACCTGTTGGAAATCCCATTGACTGAACACACCGGACTCTAATTCACCTTCAAATTAACCGCTAATCATAGAGGTTAACTACTTTTGCCACTCACTAAATGAATATGGATCATTTTACTCAATAAATAAATGACCAAGATAATATATTTTCTCATTTGTTTAGCTGGGTTTCTCTTATGATTGAGGTTTTAGGTCATTCATAAATATAGAAACTTAAAGGGTTCACAAACTTCCAAGCACCACTGTAGCTTGTTTGGCCTAATTCAATAAGCTCTCAAACAAATAGTAGTAATTGAACTTTAAATCTGAATTACAAAGATCTCAAATGAACATTACTAATTTACTGTGGCTGAATTTAATAAGCTCTCAAATAAAGAAGTAATTAATTTTACACCTGACTTACAAATATATCAACTAAACAGTATTAATCTTCTTTAGCTCACTCACAACTCTGTTGGATTTTCTAACGTCTCAGATAAACAGAAATAATTGACTAGTCTGATGCACAGTTTGTGGCTGCAGTTGTTTAGAGAAAGAAACTAACTTTTAATTAAGAAAATCAACAAAACATGTCCTTTGATTAGGGCACCCACCCATTTGCGTAATGCCTGTCTGCTGTTTCCGAAAAGAACACATGTACAAGCCCAAAGGCTATTCAAAAAATGTTTTGTGGATGGATGGATAGATAACTTTTTAATTGAAATGTGAAAGGTTATGTCTAGACCAAAGAAAACACTGCATTCCAGCATAAGAACTTTACTCCATGGTGGTGGCAGTATCATTGTTTGGGTGTGTTTTGCTTCACCTGGGTGAAGGCGGCTTGCCATTATTGATAGAACAGTGAATTGGGGTGTGTGATATGTATTGTCTATGATAATATCTTAATTGTTGCTTCAATAATGTGAGAACTGACTTTATCGAGTATATCACTCACTTTGCAAAACTAGTCAAAAACACACCTTAAGAGTTCACATATTCACTGCGTCATGTAGCCAGGTATTACAGAGTACTGCGCATGAGCACTGTGTTCATGCAGCATGCTAGTGCCACAACTCAAACTAGTGTTCTACCTAAAAGCAAGACTGAAGCTAGAAACGAGTGAACAAACTGTGTCAGGAGACAAAATACAGACACTACCAGCCTCACAGTCTACATCCTTACAGTTAATCCTCACTTATGTGGAGGTTGTTTGGCTTTGAAAAGACGGATGTTGCTCAAAAGATGGCCATCTGCAAAGTATGTCAGAAATCATTTGCCGTTAAAGACAGCTTGACAGTTACCTTATTTCACCATCTATGAACTAAACACTGTGCAGAATATGAAGATTATGACAAATGTCAGGAGTCAGCTGTCCATGACCAGCCAAGTGACCAACACAAAATAAAAAAACTCAGCAAACCTTACCAAAATCATTGTGCAAAAAGTGCCTTACGACAAGAAAAGAATTCAACAATTAGATCAGGAAAGACACCGTGTCAATTCAGGAGGTTGAGAGCTATAGGTTCAAACAACATTTGAATACTTTAGTCCCAAGATATGCACTGCCAAAAAGTATTATCTAATTATCATTACCAATAAAAAACATACTATTGGGATACCATTTTTTATCAGTATCGCACAATCCTTCAATTAATTTTGAATTATGCCACCAAATTCTAAAGGAAAATATCAGGACATCTGTCTGTGAACTGAACCTTAAGAGAGTGTATCATGCAGCAAGATGGTGACCCTAAGCCAAGGTGCCTTCTTTTAAAGAAATGCAAATGGAATATTTATTTAGGAGCAATTGAGCGAGCCGAGATTTTGCCAGCATTTTTAAATAGTATTCATAGGATTTGTTTTAATATCTAGTGAGTGCCCTTGCTGCCTACTTCCTATGTAGAGCACTCTCTATGTAAAGCTTTCTAACCATCAGTGGAACCCTACGGCTGGTCAATGAGATGGCAGCAGGAGTGTAGCCAGGTCATTTCACCAAGGTTCAAGCCCCCATTGTTTTGAGTATAGTGCCGAATATACTGTTTAACATTATATCTAACCATACCTACCATTATATATAACATTAAAATAACAGTCAAAAACAGCAAAGGTCTCAGTCAGGTCTGCGTGTGCACTTGTGCTCACAAGTAGTCATGCGAATCTTGGCTCTTTTTAGGGAGTCGACTCTTTTGGCTCCCAAACAGCTCTTAATTATGTAACATTAGCTTTTTATAATTCCTTTTATAATTCAATGTTTTGACATATGATTAGTATGTGTGCACATATACCACTAACTTAATTAATATATACTAATTAAATTATACTGAACCTTATAATTTCTATAATATAAAACGTTTATATTATGTTTGGTATAAAAAGATTAAATGTGAAAACATTACATACTGCATTACACATTACATGTGTATTAAATGCTTTATTTATAGCCTACTGAATGGTGTAGTGTTTTGCCATAAATAGTAAACAAACATGGTGCATGTTGTATAAAAAGTATTGTATCAAAAATTGTTGTATGAAAAATATTGTGTTAAAACATAAAAATAAGAAAAGAAGTTAAGATGTGCTCCTGGATTTTTTGGTGTGTTCCTGTCAATTTCAAATCAGGAGCAACAGTGCTCCTTGGTAAAAAGCTCACCTTATATTGCTGTATATCTTAAGTCGTTCTACCAAACAATGGATAAAGATGAATAAAGTTAATATTTTGGAATGGCCAAGTCAAGGTCCTGACCTTTGAGCCCAAAAAGAATGTTGTGGAAAGACCTGAAGGAAGGAAGCACACCAACATCCCAGAATTTAAACTGTTCTGTACAGAGCAATGGGCTAAAATGGCCCACATTGATATGCAGGACTGTTCAACACTTACCAGAAACATACAGATGCAGTTATTGCTGCACAAGGCAGTCACACCAGTTACTGAAAGCAAAGGTTCATGATGATGTTTAGGTCAAATCTATGCAGAAATATAGAATATTGTAAAGGTTTCATTCTCAATGGGTATTTTATATCACATTCTTGTTTTGTTGCAGCAAATAAACATGACCCACAGGTGGAGCTGTCATGGCTCTGGGGACCTTGGTTAGTCTGTCATGGGCTGATGCTTCCCAGCATGCTTTGGGCTACAGTACACCCAGCCAGAGTTGGGCGCACACCTCGATGCCTCTACCAGCACTACCAAATACTTGCCGAATTAACTTCGTGAATGAATTGGCAGAGGTGCAGATGCCGAATCCCAACTCCCATAGAGCAGGTGCCCAGTCGGGCACCTTTATGTTTACCCAACATAAGATCATAAAGGTCACATTTAGCAAAAGCAAAAGGGACTGTGCTCTGCTCAAGGAACTCCAGGTAATTCTGAACAAGAACTCCTGTCAGCTAAGAACAGGAAACTGAGGCTACATTTCGCATGGGCTCACCAAAATTGGACAATTGAAGATTGGAAAAACCTTGCCTGGTCTGATGAGTCTCAATTTCTGCTGCTGCATTCGAATGGTAGTGTCAGAATTTGGCATAAAAACATGAAAGCATGGATCCATCCTGTCTCACTGATGGTATATCTCAGGCAATTGTGTGGCAACAGCGCCATGCAGATATAACAACTTCAGGTAATGCTCACATAAACCATCAGAATGGGGTCAAAAATGATCTCAGTGATTCTGGCTGTGGCATGACTGTTGTTGCCAGATGTGCTGGCAGCTGGTTTAAGTATTTCTATAACTGATATCCAAGGATTTTAATAAAGAAAAACCAGTAACCACTCTGTATTCCAGTGAGCAGAAAAGCTTGTTAGAAAGCACAGCACATCAAAAATTGAATGGACTACAATAGCAAAAGACAATGTCGGTTTCCATCAGCCATGAACAGAAAGATGCAGCTGCAAGTGGCACACACTTACCAAAACTTTGCAGCTGAAGACTGGAAAAATGTAGCCTTGTCGGATTCATCTCAATTTATGTTGAGGCATACAGATGGTAGGGTCAGTCCATGAAAGCAACTTGGCTTGTGTCAACAGCCCAAGCTGGTGAAGGTGGTGTAATAGTGAGGGTAATGTTTCCTTGTTTCCTAATGTTCCTCCATATCAATCAGTCATCTCTTGAATGCCATAGCCTGAGTATTGTTGATGACCATGTGCATCCCTTCATGGTCAAGATTTTCCCATCTTCTACTGACTACAAGTACTCAGGTTGGAATTTTATTTATTGAAATATCATCTAAAGGCGGTATTACACAAAACTGGTTCTGTAAGCTGTTAATCAGAACACGGAGGGGGTATGGTTATAATAACTTGACAAAGGCTCATTGCTTTGAAAGCAAGCGGGGTCTCATAAATTAGCTTTTAATTAGCCACGAAAGCATTGCTTTCAAAGCAATGGCCATTTGTTGCCATTCTGTTATTATAACCATGCCCCCTCTATGTTCTAATTGGTCACCTCACATAACCAATCATGTGTAATACCTCCCTCAGATGACATTTCAATAAATAACAAACTCCAACAAAATACAAGTACCCACCAATAATCCTTCACAAAAAGTGTAATTGTCTTTACTTTAATTGTAAACCTTTTTCTAACAGCTATGTCTGCAGTACTTATTTGTTTAAATTAGGATTTCCAAAGCATAGTTATTATTTTTACTATTGACACTTCAGACTAGAACGTGGTGGAGCATCAAACTGTTGGAATACTTTTCACTAATTAGGTATGACCTACATGGTATTACTTTAGATTCCTGAGGTGTGCAACCCTGTGATGCTGTTATACTGGCATGGAGTTACGCAATATATTCAATTATGTATTTATGTACTGACTGATTTACAGCCAGGTCTTCCATGAGACCCAGAACATTGGGAGCCCACATGCACTCAGCCACAAGCACAGCTCTGGGGTACAGCCACAAGACCTCGTGGTGTGTAGAGATGGTTTGTCTGAATTCACTCTGCAGATGAAGAAAAATCAGTATATGTTTCCTTTACAGTTCCTATACAAAATGATTGTGTGTGTGTGTGAACTGATGTTAAGAACACATGGATTTCATAATTTAAAATGCTTTTTTTAATGTTATGCATAAAAAGCCTTTTTGCTTATTCCACTTTCCATTTTTGTTTCTCCGTATAATTGCACAGACATATTAGTTGTGGAAGCTTCTCAAACTATTTTTATACAGCAGGCAATGATTATGAGGAATGTTCAGGCAGTGAACTCCTGCTACTGGAACAATAAAGATCAGTTCCTTGATGGAGTTCAGCATCGTCCCATGCTGTCAGTGGACAGCTAAGAAGCTCTTGAAGCAATTACTCTTTATGCAGTCATCTGTGAAACAGTATTTGAAGCTAGATGAGAGGCAGCAGACATACAGCTCCTTTTGACTTCACATTTAAACTAATGGCAGACGTGCCTTTCTGTCTGGAAGGGGTATGGGACATAATTATATGTTTCTTCTGTTTGTTCATCGTAGTACCGCTTTATGTATTGAAAGTCGACTTTTGCTGGTGGTACTACTGTACTGTGGGATGAGTTAGTTAAGTACATTTTGTAGATATCTACATTTTTATTAAAGTTTGTTTATTCACATTATAAGTGGAATTACTTATTTTCACAGACAGTAATGATTCATATACCTAGATTTTAAATGTTTCTGTAACGGATTAAGCTTTGTTTTATCTTTATTCCAGTGCCATGTGGACATACAAGGAACGATGACAAGTTACATTAATGTTATTAATGTAATTAAATTGTAAATAGTTAAGAGTACACTGAAGACTTCTTTATGAAGTCACAGTAGCCTATACAAATATCAGACAAACAAGTGAAAATTCATTCATGCATACATGTTTTAAAAGTGTTTACTATGTTCATATATAAAGGACCATAATACATACATACACACCTAAAATGTAATTTCATGTTTGCGTTGTTTACACCTGGATGGTGGTGACATTCCTCTTGGCGTTCCTGCTAGCCTCACTGTCCAATCAAAGAAACTGGGCATACTTGTTTTTGAAATCTGACACTATGGCAGCACTTCTGTAAGGGGGCACTACCCAGTGTTAGTATAACATTCCTAATAGAGCAGTACCTTGCTTCTCGGCCACCTCAGAACACGTCAAATTTGGTTCTCGATGCATTTGGACTAGAAAAATTTGTCTGTCCTTGTTGGTTGCTCAGTACTCGGCGCACTTGCTTAAACTTGTCAAGCCGCGTGATTCATGATTCTCTACCATGCTCAAATACGATGTCTGCTGTGTTTGGGGTTTTCTTTATTTTTACATCTACAGCATAGTATTCTTAATGCAAATCTCCATGGGTAATAAAAAGTTAGTTTATAAAAGCCAACCGAAAGCTAAACAGGAATTGAATGCTCCAGAACACAGGCTGCAGTTAGCTTAGCAGCTATGCTAGCACCCTGACTTCACCAACAGAGTAAGTGTTTTGCTTGTACTTTTCACTTTCAATCCACTACTCACTAAATTTACATGAGATTTTTCAACACTTAAAATAAAATAAGTGTTGTGTTAACGATTTTGGCCAACTGTAGGTTATTGTAAGTGCTTTAAACATTAACTTACTTATCACTGCTTATCATGAAGCTGAATTTCCATCTACAGGCACTGTAATGTAACTGCAGTCATTTAAGGTGGACTGGAAAATGCAAATCAGAAGCTGGCAAAAAGAAGCCAACTTCAACCTCGTCTCCGCTAAAATACAGCAAACACTCAAACTCTTCAGTTCATTTTACATTTAACTTATGATGGATTTGTCGGAACATGTCCCTTTTTGTAAATCTGGAAGCACCTGTACAATACAACTCCATTAATACACATAATGCCTCATACAGTGTGGATTTTATGGGGGTCTGGAACGGATTAATTCAATTTACATTATTCCTTATGGGAAAAATATCTCGTCGTTTTCAGTTCTCGACAAACCCTCTAGAATGAAATAATGACCGAGGTACCACTGTACAGTGCTGGGCAAGTGTATTTATATATTGAGAGGAAGAGGGTGTGTGCATGTGCTTGTGTACTTTATACTGTGTATTCGGGATTACAGGGATTACAGGACATGTGCCTCAATGTGACACTTGAGGACTTCAGTAAAATGGCAGGAAGAAGAATAAAGCACTGTTTCTATTTACACTGGGATAACTAAAATGACATCACAGCTTCAGCAATAGAAAATAAAGTAAATAAAACAACAACGTCAGGATAACTCTAATACATAGGCCAATTGGGCTTCCGTTTCCAGCTTTCATTCAGGTTCAAATTGAAATATCTTCTTGAAGTTCACCTTCTTTTCACCACAACAGTATCGTAGCTCTCCCTGTAACCACTGGATCTCAGAGAACGAGAGGTCAGAGAGACATTTGCAGATCTTTCACTATAGATCTCTTTGGATCTCTTAATAACATCTTAGATTTTTAACTCTTTAGATCTTATAATTCTTAAGCTCTCTTAATAACTCATATGATCTCTGTACAACTCTTCAGATCTCTCTAAAATTCACCAGATCTCGCCCGGCATCTGAGTCTCTCCATTCAGCTATTTGAGCCTTCATTTGTGTTTCACTTTCTCAGTTCACTGATGTAAGCTTTTACTTCTTTCTTTTCTATCTTTCTCTTCCTGCTTCATTCGAATCCCACACAGATGTACAAACATTTTCAGTTTACAGGCCATACGCTTTGAAATGACAATGCGGCATGAGTCGGCATTGGGCACGTTTAAACAGTTTATGCTGCAGCTGGTAGTTATTCACACTGATCAATGGTGCATCAGCCTGGGTTGTGACTCTGCTAAGATCCAGTGAGCATCAACACACAAATAAAAGCTGGGCAACCTCTATTGGTTTCAACACGAAAACCCTTAAAGTAAAAGCATCTCACCTTGAACTCCTCTAGTATTTTGTATGTCTTGCTTTTGTATTCACAAAAGTTCTTGAGCTCCTTGCACTCTGGGCAGCAGCCGTTGTGCTCCACCTTGGTGCACTTAGGGTGGATTTTGGGGCACTCGGGTTGGTCGCACACAGGCCCATCCTCAGTGCAGACACATGGGCAGTTCGAGTGGCCAGGGAAGAAACGTTCACCGAGCTTGTAAACAAAGCCACTGTCATCCACACAGCCTTTGCCGCGGTAGTCGTCGAACAGCACGTCGTTGGAGTTACGATAGGCTTCGTCGGCTGCATAGTCGTCCGAGGAGAGGGAAGCTGGAGATACGGAGGCGTTCAGGACGAGCAGGAGCATGCAGCTCACTCCCAGGATAGGGCCCATCCTGCGCCACACCAAGCCTGCATTTAGAGCAGAGCACAATCATTTCTTTAACATCCTCAGTTTCATCATGTCCTTCAGAGAAACAGACCAGCTTTTTTTTTTAATTTAATTACATACTCTTAGACTGCAGCATCTGTAGCATATGGCTGAGTACAAATGATTCATTGTTCAGTCAGTATTTCTAATCATCGCTATAATCTGTGTTTGAAATGATACTTATTTTCATTAGAGAACTGGTTATCTTTATACTCCTAATCAGAAAAAGTTGGGACAGTAATGTAAAAACAAAACAAAGAAATGCAATGCTATGTTTACTTTGACTTGTCTTTCATTGTAGACAGTATGAACCCAAGATATTTCATGTTTGGTCTGGTAAACTTAATTTAATTTGTTAATAAACATTCATTCTTGCTTTTTAGGCCTGCAACACATTCCAAAAAAAAAATGTTGGGACGGTAAAGCATTTATCGATTTGCAATGTTGCCATTCCTTCGCACAATACTTAAAGTACATTCTGGCATTGAGAAAAAAAAGAAAGAAAGAAAGCACATGGTTTAATGGCATTCATTATGAGCATGAATACACACTCTAATAATAACAATAATAATACAAAACTAACCAACGCATAAGGGCATTTGAAAAGGTCTAAAACTAAACTACAATCCAACAATGAACTGAAAATGATAATCAAAAGTAATAAAATGGACTTAAAACATGGACCATGTGGTCATCAGACCAGTCCAATAACCACCGAGCCACCACTGCTGTACCTCTTGATCTCCACTCTGACCTGCACAAGTCACCAAAGTCGGTCATGATTTACTCGTCTTTGTAGCAAGCCGTTTGTTGTTATAACTTGTGTTTGGTTTATATACAGTTTAACTAAGAAAAAATGATTCAGGATGACTTCACACTTTTGCACCATCACTGGTCTGCACATCTACAGGAGTCAGTAATTGGGATTTGTCGTTTTCTGTGCCAAACTGATTTCCATAAAACAGAAAAATTTTTTCAATTACAATTCTGTTTGTTGCTGCCTACGCGTTCTTTGTCGCCATCACTGTAATGGTAGCTGTGTCACTCTCCTACATAGAAAAATAATGGTCTGCAATTTTGCAGCTCTGTAGTGTGAATGGGCCATGTGACATGCAATAACTGAAGGTTAAGGATTGGCTTGGCATCAGCAAGTCATGGTCCAACAAACAAAATGTAAAGCAGTGTGCAAAAGTGTACAGGGGTCCAAACTACACAGCACAATTACTGCAATTATGATTATAATTACTGTGCCTAGAAAATCATCATCCTTAGGCATTTACCTCTTGTCACAATACGTTGAATAAAAAATTCCGGCTGTATCTAAGCATTCTAATCCTCAACATCTGCGTGAAAATGACATTTTCAAAAGTCTGATCAATTACATCAAAAAATAATAATACATTTTATTATAAAACTATAAAAAGATTAAAATATAAGTAAGTAAAATTCCCGGTTTGGATGAGTGATCAGCCCCTTTTGAGTAATCATTACAAATTTGTTCCAGTACATACAATCACGTTCCAAATCACACACCATCGTATATCAGCTATAGAGGTTTTGATTACTTCACAAAAAAAACGACTGTACCTTGAGGATTCCTCTACTACTAATGCATGCTAATGCAAGCTAATGCAAATAATTCACCAAAGTTGGAAAGGAGCTTTCAAAATGCTCAGAGACAAAGATGTGGAAAAGCACAAGTCAGGACTAGGATGCAAAAGAGTTCTGAGGCTTTACTGGTCCCTCACAATACCATTAACAGCATTATTAAGAAGTTGAAAATGTATAGCACTAACCACACGTTGTCTAAATTGTGTCATCCCTCCAAACCAGATGCCTGATCCAGGAGGTTATGATCCAATAAGCCTACAAAAGGCCGGTGGCAACTTTGAAGGCAACTTTTCTTAATGACTAAGAAGTTTTATGGCTGAGATTGGGGAGTCTGTGCGTGTGACAACAATCTCACAAGCTTTACACAAAGCAGAAATAGGTCCTCTCTGAACAAGTGCCTCACTGAGACTCATTTGCATTTGGGATGCCTTGTGGCATTGTCAGATGAGACCGAGTTGGACTGAAACCCAAGCAATATAGCAAAAACCACACAACAGACAACATGGTGTAGACAATATTACATTGTGGGGAGGCTTTATTCAAAGGGACTGGGCTATTAGCCAGGATTGAAGGGAAAATGGATGATACCAAGTACAATCACTGTGCTAGTCAAGTGAAGATGGACAGGTGGTTCACCTTCCAGCATCACAACGAACCTAAACACATGTCAGTTAGGGGCCAAGAGTCCTGGCCTACTTCCAACAGAAAATCTTTGGATGAATTTAGAAAGAGCACTCCATTGTCCCTCACCAAAGAACTGTTTGAACATGAGCAATTTTGAAAGGAAGAATGAGCAAATTTTCCCCAATCTATGTGTGTAAAGCTGGTCGAGACATACCAAGCATACTGATGACTGTAATTAAAGCAAATGGAAGCTCTGGGAAGTATTAAATCAGCAGAATGATCACTTTTTTTAAACGTGATAAGCTTATTTTAATATTTCAAAGTAAAGTATTCCATTTTACCTACGCTTATCCTGGTCAGGATTGCATGGAAGGATCAGGCGCACAAGTAGATGTACATCCTGGACAGGGCCCCAGTGCATCATAGCTTTCAGTAAATGTATCAAATGACCTTCACTTTTCATTTGAACTCAGGCCCAAAATTTCAAAGGGGTATGAATTTACTTTCTATAGGCACTGTACATGACTCTCCACTAAAACTTCTGGCTCTCCAGAATCCTTGCCAATGCTGATTTCCTCCAGGGATTTGATGTTCCTCATCTTTACAGAGATCACATACTGGGCTTTCCCCTTCTTCCCCACAAATTTACCAAGTCCCAGTCAGGAAAAAGACAGTATGATGTCCCTGCCTTCTCGTCAGCCTGTCAACTCTACCTTTTAACATGAAAAGTTGTGTGCATATCTTCATGTGACTCTTAGTGGAGACCTCAAACTGACTGGGAAAGGCCTGCTTCAGTTTAGTGATGGCTTTTCCTGCTTGCTGAGACAGACGCGAACTTGTATTCTAGCTGTGTCTGTCTGATGTTTAGAGGTAGCCAAGCACAGAAATCCTGGCAACCATGAAAAGGTTTTCTCAGCATGATGGAACTTATTGACTATCAAGGTATTTAGGGGTTGTAGAAAACAGATTGCTAATACACCCACGGTTCCGTCCTCAAAAAGTCTCTAACAATCTTTCACATTGGTGAGACCTGACAAGTCTAGTCCAACAAAACTCATGAGGAAATGCTGCCTGTCCATTCCCATACCTCTAACCTAGTGTTGTAGTACTCGAGTCCCGTCCCGACCTTGTTTGGATTCGTTCTAGTCTCAGTCTCAAGGTAAGATGTACTTGGAATCTGTTGTTGGGCCAAATCCATTGCGTCTGTCTGAGGTAACATTAATTCTAAACTGATTTTTATTTCTATCATTATTAAATATCAACAATCCATTCAATAATAAGTCATTTCTCTACATGCCTAAGTAAATCTACACTCAGATTGCCTAACAGGGAAAAAACAGACTGCCCTTCTCGTTCAGTATCCAATCAATGAACACGTTTTATATTGACTAGTCTGACGTTAAGATTGGCCAACACTTGTTACGTAGTTAGTATAGTTAGGACAGTTTTTGTTTGAGGGCAGATGGCATGTTATTGTTATGTTTTCAGATTCAGTAACAAAAATGGATAGAAGGGATAGAATCAGTCACTCCTGATCTCAGTCTTGATTAGACTACTAAAAGTCTTCGTCTTGACTTGGACTTGACTCAGTCTTGGTCTGGACTACTAAAGTCTTGGTCTTGATCTGGACTACTAAAATGTCTGGTCTTGACTTGGACTTGATGTTTCTCAGTCTTGGTCTGGACTACTAAATGTCTTGGCCTTGACTTGGAATTGATGTTTCTCAGTCTTGGTCTGGACTACTAAAAGTCTTGGCCTTGACTTGGACTTGATGTTTCTCAGTCTTGGTCTGGACTACTAAAATGTCTTGGCCTTGACTTGGACTGATGTTTCTCAGTCTTGGTCTGGACTACTAAATGTCTTGGCCTTGACTTGGAATTGATGTTTCTCAAGTCTTGGTCTGGACTACTAAATGTCTTGGTCTTGACTTGGAATTGATGTGTCTCAGTCTTGGTCTGGGACTACTAAATGTCCTTGGTCTTGACTTGGAATTGATGTGTCTCAAGTCTTGGTCTGGACTACTAAATGTCTTGGTCTTGACTTGGAATTGATTGTGGGTCTCAAGTCTTGGTCTGGACTACTAAAAGTCTTGGTCTTGACTTGGAATTGATGTGTCTCAAGTCTTGGTCTGGACTACTAAATGTCTTGGTCTTGACTTGGAATTGATGTGTCTCAGTCTTGGTCTGGGACTACTAAAGTCTTGGTCTTGACTTGGACTTGATGTGTCTCAGTCTTGGTCTGGACTACTAAAAGTCTTGGCCTTGACTTTGGACTTGATGTTTCTCAGTCTTGGTCTGGACTACTAAATGTCTTGGTCTTGACTTGGACTTGATGTGTCCTCCAGTCTTGGTCTGGACTACTTAAATGTCTTGGTCTTGACTTGGAATTGATGTGTCCTCAAGTCCTTGGTCTGGACTACTAAATGTCTTGGTCTTGACTTGGAATTGATGTGTCTCAGTCTTTGGTCTGGACTACTAAATGTCTTGGCCTTGACTTGGAATTCATGTGTCTCAGTCTTGGTCTGGACTACTAAATGGTCTTGGTCTTTGACTTGGAATTGATGTTGTCTCAAGTCTTGGTCGTGGGACTACTAAATGTCTGGTCTTGGGACTTGGACTTGATGTTCTCAGTCGTGGTCTGGACTACTAAATGTCTTGGTCTTGACTGGACTTGATGTGTCTCATCTTGGCTGGACTACTAAAAGTCTTGGCTTGACTTGGGACTTGATGTTTCTCAGTCTTGGTCTGGACTATACTAAATGCTTGGCCTTGACTTGGACTTGATGTTTCTCAGTCTTGGTCTGGACTACTAAATGTCTTAGTCTTGACTTGGAAATTGATTGTGTCCTCAAGTCTTGGTCTGGACTACTAAATGTCTTGGTCTTGACTTGGAATTGATGTTGTCTCAGTCTTGGTCTGGCATACTAAAAGTCTTGGTCTTGACTTGGAATTGATGTGTCTCAAGTCCTTCTTGGTCTGGGACTACTAAATGTCTTTGGTCTTGACTTGGAATTGATGTGTCTCACAGTCTTGGTCTGGACTACTAAAAGTCTTGGCCTTGACTTGGACTTGATGTTCTGCAGTCCTTGGTCTGGACTACTAAAATGTCTGGTCTTGACTTGGACTTGATGTGTCTCTGTCTGGTCTGGACTACTAAAAGTCTTGGCCTTGACTTGGACTTGATGGTTCTCAGTCTTGGTCTGGACTACTAAATGTCTTGGTCTGACTTGGAATTGATGTGTCTCAAGTCTTGAGTATGGACTACTAAATGTTCTTTGGTCTTGACTTGGAATTGATGTGTCTCAGTCTTGGTCTGGACTACTAAATGTCTTGGTCTTGACTTGGAATTGAATGTGTCTCAAGTCTTGGTCTGGACTACTAATAATGTCTTGGTCTGAACTTGGAATTGATGTGTCTCAGTCTTGGTCTGGACTACTAAATGTCCTGGTCGTGACTTTGGAATTGATGTTGTTCTCAAGTCTTGGTCTGGACTACTAAATGTCTTGGTCTTGACTTGGAATTGATGTGTCTCAAGTCTTGGTCTGGACTACTAAATGTCTTGGTCTTGACTCAGACTCGGTCTCCCGGTCTTGGTCTTGACACGGGTGAGGCTCTAGCATTCTTTGCTACAACACTAAGCAATCTAATCCATATATCTAGCTGACCACTACAGCTTTTGAACCATGTGACTTCTGCCTATAATGAACTGTCCACATTCATGTGTAGGCAAGTACAAATCTTGAGAGGAAGCTGTGTAAGCCTGTAAGCGAGTAGCCTGTACTGCAGGTCATGAATATCTTCCTTATCATTGGCACAGTGCATACCATCTGCAGTAATGGCAGAAAACAGTAATGGCTCTATAGATGACATGACCTTGGATAACCATGCCTCTGCTCATCTTAACTGGCCATTAATACCTCCTACCACTTTTGCAAGACATATAACTCCTGTATACAAGAGTCCCACATGCTGTATGTTAAAAGTTTCTCCAAAAGCCAATCAATATTAAAAAACTAACACATTATCACCAAGGCTAAATGCTTTCTCTCGGTCCAATTTAATGGAAGTATATATTGGACACCATAGAAAGCTCCAGGGAAAACGCTCATAAAAAGCTCATAGTAATAGACTATCTGTTCCCTAGAGACACTTTCTGACTTTCTCAGAATGCAGTGTGTTAGGGTTTTTGGCTTCCTACAGCTAATTGATAGCTCACAAGTTGTTAACCACTCTCTCAGAATTAAAAACAAATCTTCTACCATTTTCATCCGGAACGTTTTATAAAACTCTACATGAATTCCATCTGGTGCCTGGTGAGGTGTTATTTCAAAAGCAGCAATCTTCTTCAGTAATTATGGGGATATCCCACATTGTTTTATCCTCAACAGATATTTTGGCACACTGGATAGGAGTAAATTTGTCTAGGGAGCAAGAAAAGATACAGCTCTCTTCACATTTCTCTTACCTCAGTGGACAGAAGACAATCAGATGTGGGCAACACACACAACGGCTTACTTTAAATGTACTGTTACTTTCAAGTCTGGATCTCATATTATTTTCTATGAGATTTAAACTTTTATAAATACAGTGATACCTCGGTTCTTGACCACCTCTGGACTTTTTGAATTCGGTTCTCAACTCGATTCTGGTCTTGATTTTGATCAGAAAAATTTGTCTCGTTTCTCGATGTTTGTCGGTGCAATTGCATAAACTTCGAGCCACGTGACTCGTTTCAACCGAAATTCGATTCAAGATTCATGATTCATGATTCAGTACACAGTGATTCAGAGTCACAATAGCCGCTGCTCAGTGAAGATATCTGCTATTTTCATCTACAGTACTGCATTCTTAGTTCAAATAGGTCTCCATGGGTCCTAAAAAGGGTTGTATCGATAGCCAGCCGAAAGGAAAATAGGAAATTAATGCTCCAGAACATGCTGCAATTAGCATTTTCAACACTTTATTATAAAATAAGCAACTGTAGGTTAATGTAAGTAAACATTAACTTGCTTATCATTACTTGTCATAGGCCACGCAACCAAACACTCGTTAAATTCTTGGTTTCGTGATACATTTAACTTATGATGGATTTGTTTACATTTACAGCATTTAGCAGACGCCCTTATCCAGAGTGACTTACAATTGGTACAATCTTACAATCCAAGCTATTGTGGGTTAAGGGCCTTGCTCAAGGACCCAACAGTGGCAGCTTAGCAGAGGTGGGATTTGAACCCTGAACCTTCTGGTCCATAGTCCAGTACCTTACCCGCTAGGCTACCACAGTCCCTACCACATTATATTTGTTGCATATAATGCCTTATACAGTATGGGAAAATTTGCTTGGTACTTGTCGTTTCCTGTTCTCGACAAGCCTTCTGGAATTAATTAATGACGAGAACCGAGGTACCACTGTAGTCCTTTCACTCTGTTGTGGAGAAATGTTACAGTTCTAGCTCTGACTGTAAGCCTTCCTGTTTTTGACCTAATACAGTATTTGGTATCTATGTTCCAATGATATAAACATATGATATAAATACTTTTATATTTGGAGAAGAGCAGGAACTGATGGCAGAACAGCCTAATCTGAACCTAAAATACATTTCGTCATTGCCTTCAGTACTTAAATTCAGCTTTTATCCTCTCCATTCTTTTCCAAGTTGGACATGATCGAATGGTTTGATAACTTGATAACCATGAACCGTTGGATACCTAATATGTATACAGTTTCATAGCTATTTACTTTTTACATATTCTATTGTAATTCTGCAGTTTTAGTTAATTGTATTTAGTTTAGATTATACTGGCTTTTGTTGCTTTGTTGTTTGTTGGATGTTGTGCTACTGTAACACCAACATTCCCCAGCAGGGCTGCCATCGCCATTAACGACTGTCAAATTGCAATTAACGATTTAATTGTCTGTTTTTACACCCCCACTGTATTAATAGGCCTGTACTGATAGTGTACTAATATACACACTATTATTATAAACAACGTCTATTTATTGAATAATACATTTATAAATTCATGTTAATTAAATTTGTATGCCTATAAGCTTGAAAATAATAGATGTAAGTAGGCCTGTGACAATCACGAAACTTTAGCTGACGATTAGTTGTCATATAAATAATTGATAATATAATGATTAAAGACTTTATTGTGACAAGGACAAGCCTTAGCCATCTCGCTTACGAGCCATGTTTGATTAGCAGCTAATACTGATTACTATCAAAATGATGCACTGCATTTGCGAGCACCCAAAAACTCACGCAAATGCTTACAAATGTACAAAAATCTAAATGTAAAGTAAGACAAAAATATTTTCTGCTAGCATACATGCCAGAAATACAGAATTAATTCACCAACATTACTCAGTGCTGCCCTCTAAACATCCTACAGCACCAAGTTAGACGTTCAAACTTTTTTCTTCTCGTTAACCCCAAAACATCTCAGTGATTGACCAGTACACCCAATTCACATTCTGCAGAAATCTACCAACTGTGTAAAATTACTGTAGTCCTACATAATTGCTATAATTTCATTTAATTGTGATTATCTTAAATAATTGTGTTAGACGATTATGTAAGAATTGTGACAGCCCTACCTGGGAGTAATAACGCACTAATTCTTATTGCCAGGTGCTTTGTAATGCAGATTAAAAGTCTAGACCAACAAATTTGTTAGTCATATGTGTTTGGTAACTCCACAAAAATATGTTGATTAATAAGCAGTATTGTCTCCTGACCAATGGACAAACTTTGCTTTTTTGGTTTGATGAAGAACCTTGACAATAATGTAGCTCACTGAAAAATCCTTTAACTGAGGGGTGTTTTAGTGTTATTTTACAGATCAAACTACGTGCAAATTTACAAAAATGTATTAATACTAAGAACAAAATCTTACAGCCAATCAAGACAACAATATAGCTATAACAATACTTTCATAGCTTATTTTTGTGGTAGCTATGGCTAATTTTGTGACATACAAAACACAAAATTTAGCAACACACCTACATCTAGTCTAATGTTAGAGATGGCACTATAAAATTCTTATAGGCTAATAGTGATGCACCATTAGTCACACTCAAATACAACTTACCTAACTCAAACAGATCATTTTGAAACATTTGATCATACAGCTTTAATGGTGAAGGGCAAATATATACATGACAGACATTCATTCATTCATTTTCATACCCAAAACTGTCAGAGATATGTAATTACGTTTTGAACGTTGTGGTGATGCATGTATCAATGACCAGAGTTGAGTGCAAACAGGGCGCCCAAGGACCCACACAGGAAACAATGTACTCTGAATTTTCATAGTAAAACTGTGAATTGCTTGACAGTTTTAATTTGAACTTTCACAGTTTGACCATGAAGTTCACAGTTGTACTCTGGTCATTTGGCCACTTCATGGTTCTACTGTAAAATTGCATAGTGCAACTGTCAACTTGGTTGACTATGAGCTGACCATGAATTATTTCACAGTTGTACTACTGGTAATTTGGCCACGTCATGGCTTTACTGTCAAATTTCACAGTACATTTTTTCCTGGGCAACACCCAAGCCAACCTAATCCACTATATTGCTGTGTCAGTGTTGAGCTGTGCTGAGCCAAAGCACATTTTATTTGGAAACAGAGCAGTGGGGGAATAGAATCTGTTTGCAGGTTTCAGGACTGCATTCAATACCAGCACCTTTTGCTCCGCAAGCCACCCGAAGGCCGCATAAAACACAATTATTACATTGGCAACCCATAGGGACACTCATATCGTCTGAGAGCAAATAGCCAGGCGCCCCAAGACCTATCCCTGGAGATAACAGGGCATAGGCCTAAGTGTGCCCTGGATGGGTAGCCAGTTTGTCACAGAGGTAGGTAGGAGCTGCTCTTGCAGCAGCAGTGTGTGAACCCTGAGCCTTCTCACTCGCTAAGAAACAGAGATCCAACAGCCAAATGTTGTTGGATGTGACAGCCAAAACTCTATTAAATAGCTACTTAGCAAACACAGTGATAATAAACTATGCAGTAAACAACATGAACAGCATTGTCCAAACACTGACTCACAGTGAATAACGGCAATAAACCCTTCAGTTTCTTCAGGATATTCCATTCACCCAAAGCCCAGAGGTGAACTCTGGATTGGTGTCGTGTACATGATATTTTATCTACAATTGTATCCACAGATGCACCCAGAAATAACAAATAAATGTTAAATAGTAAAACATTTTTCTAACTTGATTAGACTATTTCTGGACAAAATTAAACAGTTATTATTGCCCTTAACTTCCTCGTCAAAGTCAGGGAGCTAGTCACAAAATGGATCTCACTCGTCTGATTTATATTTGAGGACATTAGCATGATGTAATTATGTTATCTGTCAAATTCACTAACCTGCCGCTCTGTGAGCTCTTAGTACAAGTAAGTTGGAAGTGTTGTCTCCCTTGGTTCATGGGTTTATATAATTCTGTATTTCACTTCTTGTGTGTACTTTCTCTACAAGCTGTGGAAGGTCGGCAAACGTGCTGGTATGAGCAGCCATTAACTCTCCGTTTTCTCTTCTGATTCACCGTGTTTACATGCAGAAAGAGGAAGCAGAGCACTGCATGCACATACTGGCCCTCTGTGGCACATAGACACAACTTGCAGAAATAAATGCAGCTCTTCTTTAAAACACTGCAATTCTTAAAGTACCGGTACTAATAAAATGTTTTAATGGCAAGGTATTGCGATACATTTCTAGTATCGGTATAACGTGCATCTCTACTTATGTACATACTAATCTGTCTAACACCTTCCAAAGTATTGCTAGTACCTAAATGTGAACCACAATCTCTCATTGACATGAGTAAGTCACTCTATTCATATAGAATGCGTATTATGGAATTGGTGAACACAAAATAGAATGAGTGAGTGAGACAGAGGAGTAAGACAGGTATGTTGTACTACACAATTTAACATCTACTGTATATAAATGATCTGGAAGCAACATTGAATCAGTCTGATTTCATTAGTTTGTAGTACTGCAGAATTGCTGCAGCCTATGGGATCCAAACATGAACCTGAGCACAACGGTTTCTGATTTTACAAAAGAATCCAAGAAATTTGAAAAGCAAGCCTTGGGGTACTTAAATAAGACACACTATAACCCAGTCACATCTGGTTATGAATAAAAAATCAGGGGGTTGGTTCAGTAAGAGGGTCAGAAACAATACAAGGGCAATAGCGGTACAGTGGTAGCCTAGCGGTTAAGGTACTGGACTGTGGACCAAAAAGGTCCAGAGTTCAAATGCACCTCTGCAGAGCTGCCACTTTTGGGTCCTTGAGCAAGGTCCTTAACCTACAATTAGTTAGTCTGTAAGTCACTCTGGAAAAGAGCATCTGCTAAATAACAAAAATGTAAATGTCAATGTAAATGCAATATCTAAATTAAATGGCAGTTAGAATTTGCTAGCCCACCACAGAGGTGATCCAGGTTCTTGACCTGTCAGAGAGTTGAGTCAGGGTCAGGCATCTCACATTCACGACTAAATGTGTCTAAGTGTGTGAGTGTGTGTGTGTGTTGGGGTGTATGGTGTATGGCATCATCGCCAGCGACCCCTACCAGCCCTGCAATGGACGGGCACCCAGATCTTGGTACATGCTCATTTGTACCCTGACAGTTCCAGGGAGGTCTACAGTCGTATGAAAAAGTTTGGGCACCCCTGATAATTTTCATGATTTTAGTTTATAAATCATTGGTTGTTCAGATCAGCAACTTGAGTTAAATATATCATATAGCAGATGAACACCGTGATATTTGAGAAGTGAAATGAAGTTTATAGGATTTACAGAAAGTGTGCAGTAATTATTCAAACAAAATTAGGCAGGTGCAAATCATGGTGGACATAAGTAATTTGGTCATACAAAAAGTTCAGTCATACTTTGTAACCTAACTTTGTTGGCAATGACAGAGGTCAAAATGTTTCCTGTAAGTCTTTTCACCAGGTTGGCACACACTGTAGCTGGTATTTTGCCCATTCCCTCCATGCAGATCTCCTCTAGAGCAGTGATTTTTGGGGGCAACACTGGACTTCCAACTTCGCCGCCACACATTTTTATGGGGCTGAGGTCTGGAACTGGCTAGCCACTCCAGGAACCTTGAAATGGATTCGTTTCATGGAGCGGAAACCCCCCCCCCTCCTTCTTGCCCGAAGCGGTGTGTTGGGATCATTGTCATGCTGGAAGACCCAGCCACGTTCCATCTTTCAATGATCTCACTGATAAGGAGGTTTTGACTTAAAATCTCACGATACATGGCCCCATTCATTCTTCCCTTAACACGATCAGTCGTCCTGTCCCCTCTGCTGCAGAAAACACCCAAAGTGTATGGTTCCACCCCCATGCTTCACAGTAGGTATGTGTTCTTTCTTGGGTATGCAGACCAGCATTCTTCTTCCTCCAAACACGGCGATTTGGTTTTTCCCGCAAAAAGTTCTATTGTGGTTTCATCTGACCACATGATATTCTCCTCAATCCTCTTCTGGATCATCCATATGCTCCTCTGCTCTGCACAGTTCAGGACTGGCCTGGACATGTACTGCCTTAAGCAGGGGACACGCCTGGCACTGAGATCTGAGTCCCTCTCGCGTAGTGGTGGTTACTGATGGTGCCTTGTTTACTTTGGTCCCAGCTCGTGCAGGTCATTCATCTTCCTCCGTGTAGTTCTGGGATATTTGCTCACGTTCTCATGATCATTTGACCCCACGGGATGAGAATCTTGCGTGGAGGCCCCGATCGATTATCATGGTCTGTAATGTCTTACAATTGCTCCCACAGTTGATTTTCTCACACCAACCTGCTTGCCTATTGTAGATTCACTCTTCCCAGCCTGCTCAGATCCTACATTTTCTTCCTGTGTCCTCAAACACTCTTGGTCTTGGCATGTTGAGTTTTGGAGTCTGACTGGTTTGAGGCTGAGGTGTCTTTATACCGATAACGAGGTCAAACAGTTGCATTAATACACAGGTTCTCAAAGAGAGTTACAGGTCTGTGGTGACCAATAACTTATTTTCCACCATGACTTTTACAATTAAATTCTCTTGATGAAAATTAATAACACCTCCTCATATTTCAAGTAGGAGAAACCTTTCACATCATGGCTGACTAAATACGGTTTTTCCCCACTGTATAACCCACAGCACCGCACTCATGCACTCACGGCAGCACACACCCACACACAGACCTGCAATCCTGACCAGGATCTATGCGTTTCAGATGGGACTCTTCTATTTATGTGAAACAATATGGAGGGGGAATCTAATTATAGCCCAGAAGAAACTAGATAAAAATGCATCCAAAAAAAACATCAGGTATACAGGAACCTGCAAAGCTGATTTACTTGTAACCCTCTGGATTAAGGGCATTCTGCTGATATTTGTTGTAAATTCTACTTCCATCTACTTCCACATGGAGAACGCTGAGAGAAACGTTATAGAAACGCTGAGAACTGAACGCGAGGATTGCGAGGATCTGGCAACCCAGACTGATCCGCGGTTGCACACAGGACGCCGTTTCGTAGCTGCTAGCAGCTTATTACCTTTGATATATTTTAATTCCCGATCGCATCTGCATCATATATAATCGTATATATAGTAGGTTTTTACAACATCTTAATCATTTTATTCTCGTACCGGCGGATTATATTTTTTTGCCGCTAATCGTTATTTAGTAACTTTACAGGTATACCGGCTTGTGTTCGCAGTAGTTAGCCATTAGCTAATAACCATAGTTGCGTCTTCTTCGCAGTAGTGTGTGTTTTTATAACTTTTTTACAGTCTTTTCCCACTTTCTTTCTGAGACTTAGTTTTTTAGTGACGTTTTGTGTTGATTAACTTGTATTAACGCTTTAATCAAGCATTGCATTGGACCATCGACTGCAGCTGAACCATATCTTCACTCGGCACCCCACAACACCACCCGAAGCTAAGTATCTTTAATTCATTAATTGTACTAACATGGCTTCTGTTGTGCTTGTTCCCTGTGCCGAGTGTGGCATGTTTAGCTATTCTTCCTCTGTCATTAGTTTAAATTTTACTTGTGATAGGTGTAGGCTTGTAGCCAGTCTGACGGAGAAGATTGTAGTTTTAGAGGCGTGCATCCAGACATTAGAGAAGGCTAGCTCAGCTCCTAGCTAAGCAGATCTGGATGCCAAAGGTGAAGTTAGAGCCCCCATCTCGGCAGAGCCCTCGCAGCAGGACAAGTGGGTGACGGTTCAGCGATGTAGTCATAAGGCTAGTCCACAAGAGCACCACTCTTTACCTGTTCACGAGTCCAACAGGTTTGCCCTCCTCAGTGATGCACCCACTGAGCAGCCTGTTGAAAGAGCTCTGGTCATAGGTGACTCTATTTTACGACACGTGAAAGTAGCTACCCCTTTAGGGACACCAGCAGCTAGAGTTACATGTATCCACGGAGCTAGAGTGCCGGACATTGTAACGATTCTTAGTGAACTCGAGAGCCGTAGATTCTCTACGATAGTTATTCGTGTAGGGGCTAATGATATACGCCTTCGTCAGTCAGAGGTTACTAAGGCTAATTTTGTAGAGGTGGTTAGAGTGGTGAAGGCGATGTCCGATGCAGTAGTGTGCTCTGGCCCCATCCCAATGCGGCGAGGTGACCAAGCCTACAGCAGGTTATGGTCGCTGAACTGCTGGCTGTCCAAGTGGTGCTCTGAAAACAACGTGGGCTTTATAGACAACTGGACAGCCTTTGAGGGTAAGCCTGGCCTTTTAGGATGGGACGGTGTCCATCCCACTCGGAAGGGTGCCGCTCTCATCTCCTGCAACATTGCCCATAGTCTTATGGCCCGATTGGTTAGGGGCTGACTATCCAGAGCAGGGGTCAGGCAGCAGACAAACCGGCTTAACCAACTGTCTGCTGGTAGCCATATACCGTCACCCAGAACCCACATTATTGAAACTGTGTCTGTTACCCGCATCTGCCCTAAACGTAAACGCTCTCAAAAGGTCTGTTTTAATAACCTCATTAGTATAAAGAGATAGCTTCCCAGATAGCACAAATAGCTCCCAAAGAAATAACAACATTAGACTAAAGCTAGGATTACTTAACGTTAGATCACTTACAAACAAAGCAGTGATTTTAAATGAAATAATCACTGATAAACGTTTACATGCTCTCTGTCTCACTGAGACTTGGATTAGACCTGATGAATATTTAGCCTTAAATGAAGCCTCACCTCCTGGATGCAGTCATGCTAATCGCCCTCGTCCTAATGGTCGGGGGAGGCATAGCCACAATTTTTGACAAAGAGCTAGGTGTTACAACTAAATCCCATTACAATTCTTTTGAAATACTGATTCTTAATGTGACTGATCCATCGTTATGGAAGTCAAAACCACACTCTTTTCAGCTTATCACTATTTACCGCCCTCCTGGTCCCTATTCAGAATTTCTTCAGAAATTTGCTAACTTTCTTTCCTGCTTACTACTGTCAACAGATAATGCTTTAATTGTAGGTGATTTCAATATTCACTTTGACAGTGAGCAGGATCCACTTAAAATTGCTTTTGAGGTCATCTTAGAATCCATGGGTATCACTCAGAATGTGATGGGAAAAACCCACCGCTGTAATCATACTTTAGATCTAATATTAACATTTGGTATCAATATAGATAGCCTTGATGTTTTCCCACAAAGTGATTTGATTTCAGATCATTATCTTTTAGTATTTGAGCTATCTCTAATAAATAAAATCCCTCTGCCTCGTTATCACACCAAGCGCACTATCACATCTGCTACTCCAGCTGCGTTTATTAAAAACCTACCAGACTTAAAATATAATACACTTATGGAGCCCGATCATCTTGAGTGTGTAAATGACCAATTAGAAAGTGTGTTTTGCTCAACCCTGGATATGATTGCTCCTGCTAGGGTCAAACCCATTAGGGAAAAAAGGCTAGCACCATGGTATAATGACTACACTCATACCTCAAAGCAAACAACGTGGCGCCTAGTGCGCGAGTGGCGACATAAGTCTCCTCAATCATAGAGAAAAATAAGAATAATCCAAGATTTCTCTTTAATACAGTCTCCAAATTAACAGAAAACCCCACAGAAAGTGATTCTCCCATTCTGTGTAATTTTAACAGTAATGATTTCATGACTTTCTTTAATGATAAAATAGAAAACATTAGGCATAAAACTCGATGCTCATCACATCACTAAACTATTCAGCAACCTTCCAGGTGCAGCACTAGTGAAGACATCTGTTTAATGAGCTGTAAATCAAGCCTAGAATTTTTTACCCCAATTACTATTACTGAACTATCCGCACTGATCAGCTCGTCTAAGTCATCAACATGTATATTAGATCCAATTCCTACACATTTACTCAAACAAGTAATACCTAGTATTACAGAGCCACTGTTAGTTATTTTAAATCCATCCCTTACCTTTGGTTATGTGCCCAAATCCTTTAAGTGTGCCATTATCAAACCACTGATGAAAAAAAGCAGATCTTGACCCTTGAGTGATATATAATTATAGACCAATTTCAAATCTACCGTTTCTGTCCAAAATCTTAGAAACAGCCGTCTATCAGCAGCTCTGCAGTTACCTCCAAAATAATGGTACTTATGAAACATTTCAGTCTGGCTTCAGGCCCCATCATAGTACTGAAACAGCATTAATTAGGGCACTAAATGATTTGTTAATGTCCTCAGATAATGGATGTGTTTTCTTGTTCTGTTAGATTTAAGTGCAGCATTTCACACTATATATCATGATGTTTTACTAAACAGACTAGAAAATACTGTAGGTATTAAGGGATCAGCACTTTCTTGGTTTAAATCCTACTTAACTGACCGGTACCAGTTTGTTCATATAAATAATCTAAGGTCTAAGCTCTCAAAAGAGAAGTATGGCGTGCCTCAGGGCTCAGTGCTTGCCCCGTTTTTATTCTCTCTGTACATGCTGCCACTAATCTCAGTTATTCGTAAACATGGCATTAGTTTCCACTGCTATGCAGATGATACACAGCTGTACTTATCATCCAAACCAAATGACAGCCTTACAATCAACAAAACTAAGGACTGTGTAAAGGAAATAAAAGATTGGATGTCATTTAATTTTCTCTTACTTAACTCAGATAAAACTGAGGTTCTATTAGTGGGACCCAAGGCTGTGAGAGACAGGTTGGCTACATCTATCCTAAATCTAGATGGCTGTCCAGTATTGCCCAGTCCGTCTGTAAAAAACTTAGGTGTCACATTTGATTCAGATCTCTCCTTTGATGCGCACATTAGCGGCATCACTCGAATTGCTTTCTTTCAATTACGTAATATCGCTAAACGTAGAAATATCCTCTCTTTTAATGGTGCGGAGAAACTTGTTCTTGCGTTTATAACCTCGAGGTTGGATTACTGTAACGCCTTACTTACTGGATGCTCTAGTAAATCTAGAAATAAACTTCAGTTAGTTCAGAACGCAGCTGCCCGAGTGCTGACTCGGACTAGAAAATTTGATCATATCACTCCTGTTCTATCATCACTGCACTGGTCACCAGTGAAATTCCACATCGATTACAAAATACTTGTTATAACTCATAAAGCTCTACATGGCCTGGCCTCACATTATCAGAGGGAACTCTTAGACTCTTACAATCCAACTCGTCTATTTCGTTCGCAAGGCGCGGGACTTCTTTTGGTTCCTAGAATTAAAAAAAGTCACAGCCGGGGGAAAGGCTTTCTCATACATGGCCCCCCAACTATGGAATAAACTTCCCACTTTAGTTCCAGACTCAGACACTCTCCAAAGGTTTAAGTCTAGGCTAAAGACATACCTATTTACACAGGCTTTTGACTAGATTTAGACCGGGATGCATGGCTTGGGTCACCGGGGCCGGAGTCTGGAGACATGTCTGGCCCGCCTGCCTCGTCCGCTAGCCGGGAGTGTCGAGTGGGCGGTCTGGCTGAACTGGGCTCCGGTCCTCGTGATCTTGACTCATGCATCCCTCCCTTAGACTAAGGGCAGAGCTGGGGGTTCATAGTCAAAGAGTCTTATGGTGACCGGAGACGTTGGGTTGCTGTCTTCTGCCTCCCGTGTGATTGCAAATGTCTCATGTGATCCCTCTTGGCTGTGTTTCCTACCAGTTCTCCTCTTTCTAGCTATGCCACCAGGGTCTCATGCTACACTTGGCATCAGTGATTGACATGGCATCAGTGATTGCTAATAAACACTGTGCTCTTAATCGATAACCAATCACATTTTCTGTTGTCTCTCCGAGCTGTGTTCTGGCAGTTCCGGCCCCACACGTGATGTTCATCTGCCGTGGCTCCACTCAAGCTGCTTCCGTCATCGGCTCCAGCCCCATCGTACCCGGGCCACTTAATGTCGATGTGCATACTTGACATTTTATTCAAACTTGGACTCCATGACTTTAGTTTCGCTCTTAGATTTATCATCTACGCCGCCCACTAATGTCGATGTGGCCATACGTCACATGCTTTCGAACTTTGACTCCTGACTTTAGTTCGCTCTTAGATTAATCTCATACCCCGGCCACTTAAAATGTCGATGTGCATAACTTCACATTCTATTCGAACTTTGACTCCATGACTTAGTTCGCTCTTAATTTATCATTACGCCGCCCAAGGAGGTTTGGTCCCTTTTGGTGCTTGGGTCCTCCAAGGTTTCTTCCTAGAACTAGGGAGTTTTTTCCTTGCCACTGTCGCCCTAGGCCTCGCTCATTTGGGATTGGACTAGTTATGAGAGATAATCAACTTGTATAAAAGTTGCTTTGATACAATGCTCCATTGTAAAGCGCTATATAAATAAATCTGAACTTTACTTGACTAAATGTCAATGTAACACTTCTTGGCTACACATTACATTAGGGCAGATGCCCTCAACCCAGTGTGACTTACAGAAGTTCTTTGCATTCTTTCTTCATAGTAATGTTATTTCATGCTAGCACCAAATAGCCTAGAGCCCAAAACCATTATTAACTAAAACCCAGTTTGTAGTACTATAGTACCACAGGAAAAAAACAACACAAAGGATCTTAGCTACTTAAATATGAAAGTGTGAAATTTTCACTTAGGTGAAAAGGTGAGACTTCAGTTGCTGTTTAAAGACAGCTCAGTCACTCAGAGTCTCAATCATTCCACCCCTGGGTGCCGGTACAGAGAGGATTCTTGATGCTATCTTCCTTTAGGGGTGGCTCCACTTGAGCCAGGATTGAGACTCAAAGGGAATGGGGTATAGAACGAGGTTTGATTAGATCTTTTATGTATGAAAGGGATGGTCCATTTAGCTTTGTAGGCAATTTTAAATCCAATACAGTGACTGATATTAGAGAATTTTGGTGAATTGAAAACCATTCATTCAATAGATCTGGAGTATATAAAAAAATTTGAACGGTCACCTGGATAATTAGCTCCCTTGGCCAATCAGAGCAAAGTTCTGCACTGCTGGAAGGTCGGGCCTTGGGGCAAGGCCCTTAACCTTGAAATGATCGATTTAATTGTAGATGTTTGCTGTTTGCTAATTGCAAAGAAAAGCAAAGTATCTATTAAGACGGCAGAGCCTATCCTGGGATTTCCCTTGGTGCAGAACATAAGGACACACATAAAAGGGCACCAGTCCATTGCAATGTGCCCACACCACTTGCCCTTCATGTTGCAAGGCCAGAACAGGGTTGAATGGAATGGATAAATGGATACATTTCTCCACAGAACCTCACTTTAGCTAGGGTCATAACACATTTATTCAATGACAATTATGGAACAAAATCACATTCATTTAATTTACAACTGCAAATCAGAAAAATTTGGGACAGTAAGGGAAATTTTAAAATAAATAAATGCAGTGTATCTTACTCTTGAATATTAATTAATTGCAGACAATATGAACCCATTTTATGTTTTGTCTAGTCAACTTCATTTCATTTGTTAATAAACATCCATTCCTGCATATCAGGCCCGCAACACATTCCAAAAAAAGCTGGGACGGTAAAGCATTTCCCACTTTATAATGTTGCCATTCCTTCTCACAACACTGAAATAACATTTTGAGCTGAGAACACCAAATGATTAAGTGTTTCAGCTGTTATTTTGTCACATACGTCCTTGTCTTAAGGTGTGCAACAACACATGTCGTCCACAGCCTTCTACCTTCTTCTTCCACAGCCATGCCTTTGTAATGTGTGCAGCATGTGGAAACATGCTCTAAAATCTCAGTATACAGTGCAATAACAGTCTGGGATGCGTTTCCCAAAAGTACATACATTTTATATATATATATAATGTGTGTATTGTATATATAATACATTATCATAGCCAGTAGTATTCCTCTCCTATTCCTCTCCTCAGAATCACCATTTTATCGCTAAATAAGAATATACTAACCACACCAAAATGGACGACTGTTTGCATCGTCAATCTTCCTGCCACCTTTGCCCTGCAATTTGAAAATGCCTAGTGCTTCCACCTCTGTTCTCCAAAATGCATGTGAATTTGAGAAAGTGAACATAGCATTCCCTGATCTGTGAGGCTGAGATGTGCTGTGCACATCAGATCTTGCACTACTCTGTATACATTTAACAGTACTGCTCCAGTCTACCTGAATATCAATGATGTACAGTATATTATTTCTCAGGTCACATTATCTTTAACTGTGTACAAGTTTATTTAATTTAGCTGGTTTTGCCTTTATTGAAAGTTCTACAACAAATTAATTCTAACAGATCTTGATAATGACACCTACTTTGGCAGGTTTGTAAAATAACACCAATGCTAATAAAGAAGTATACATTAAATAAAAAATTGAATTGACAGGGACAGGTGTAGAGATGAAAGCAATTGGGGAGAGAGTGAAAGAAAGGGAGAGACGTGTAAAGATTAAAAAAGATTAAGAAGCACAAATCACAAGACATTCCAGACAAAACACACCCAGGTTTGGCATGATCAGTTAACCTAGGGCATGTCTTTGGACTGTGGGAGGAAACTGGAGTACCTGGAGTAAACCCAAAGGACATGGGGAAGACCTGGGATCAAACCCTAGACCTCCTTTCTGTGAGGCAAAGGTGCTACCCACCGTGCAACCACACTACCTGGCGGAATGGAAACTGAACGGTAAAAAGAGAGGACAATATACAGACCAGTAGGACTTAAGGGAAAGAAACTGATATGCAAAAAAGAGAGAGACATAGAGGGATACAAAGAGAGATTTAGAAATAAAAAACAAGAAAGACAGAAAGTGAGAGAAACTGAAAACATCATAGGGAGCAGGGGCATGGTAGCAGAATTCACAAAAAAGTGACATGAATGAAGCGAGGAAAGAAAAAAGAAGGAAACAGGAAAAGAGACTGAAAACATGGATGAGAGAGGGGAAATGTGATAGAAAGATATAGAGGTGAGTGGAGAAGTAATGACAGCTAGCAAAATAAAAGAACCGAGAGAGATGGAGAGAGAAAAAGGGACAGTAAGAGGCAGATATACAAGTTCAGACAAGGAGGGCTCTAGAGAGAGAGAGAATCACTGAGACGGGGAGAAAGAGCTGAAGAGATATAGGGATAAAAATGTATAAGAAAGGCAGATGCAGAGAATGAGACAGAAAATGATACAGCGAGAGAGAGAGACAGACAGAGAGATAAAAAGATAAAGAGATCTAGAAGAGAGAAAGAGAGAGAGAGAGAGAGAGAGATACACTGAAAAGAGGTAGAGAAGAAATTTTATAGTGACCAGATTATATACTAGATCGTTTCATGCATCTTGAGTGTCAAGACTGTATCTTGATAGGGCTAAACCTCATGAAATGCATATGTAAAGGCACCCCAAGATGCTTTTGATAAGATGGTAGATGATATCCTATCTGCATCTGACTGCTCAAACCACTTCAAGAGGTAGCTTGAGACACAAACAGTGCTGGATGGTATACTGGTTCATATACCGCCATACCTTAGCATTGCTGAAACAATAGTTGTAACGCTACAACAGGCAGCAAATTATATAATATTGTTCGCCGCTTGAAGCTCTAGGGAGCACTGTGTAGAATGGCATCACCAAACGACATTCTAGGTACAGTTCGCTAGCTTCCCAGGGCGTAACAGTCTGATAACAGTCTGAGAGAGGCTTTGACGCTATGGTAGATTAAAGAACAGAAAACAGGAGTAAACAGTAAGAAAGATCAGAGATGCCAAAGAAGAACTTGTGCCCAAGAAAGGAGCTGTGTCTGCAGTTTTTTTTTTAATCTGATGCAGACCAAAATGCTATATATTGCAAAGTTTGTCAAACCACTGTTGTTGCCCCTGCTAACGTACTCCATCACCTCAGCAGAAAACGCGTAGGAATACCAACAGTGTATGTGATTACGGTTATCAGATTCGATGCGTCAACCAGTAATGCCAGTGAAACAGTGAAGTCAAAGGGTCAAACACTGCTTGTAGAGGCAGTTTCACGAGCCACTGCATACAACCGGAAAAGCAAGCAGTAGAGCAACATTTTGAATGCAGTAACTATCCACCTATGCAAGGACATGGTCCCCTTACATGCAGTCAAGAGAGACGGGTTCAGAGCAATGATTAAAACACTGGATTCGTCAGGGTAGCAGGAAAGCTAGTTCCTAGCCGGCAGCGCAGGGTGCATGGTAGGAACAAGCCTAGACAGGGTGACAGTCCATTGTAAGGCATGCACTCGAACACTCATACACACCCTCACCCACACCCTCATACACTAAGGGCACTTTAGAAAGACCTAACCCGAACACTTAACACTTAACCTAACACGCATGTCTTCTGTGGTGGCCTAGTGTTAAGGTGCAGGACTATGAACCAGAAGGTTCAAATCCCACCTCAGCCAAAGCTTGCTACTGTTGGGGGTCCTTGAAGCAAGGCCCTTAACCCACAACTGCTTGGATTGTAAGATTGTAGCAATTGTAAGTCGCTCTGGATAAGGGCGTCTGCTAAATGCTGTAAAATGTCTTCAGATTGGGATTAAAACCAGAGTAACCAAAGTAAACCCACGCAAACACGAGAGGGTGCAGGGAGGGGGACACAAAACTCCACATAGGTGTAGTCCGATTTCGAGATCCAACAGGGGATGCTGGAGTTGTGTGCCAAAAGCACTAACCACTGTGTCCAGTGTCACCGTACCACACCTCAAGGATATATATATATATCTACACTGTATTTTTCGGACCATAAGGCCCACTTAAAATCCTTTAATTTTCTCAAAAATCGACAGTGCGCCTTAAAATGCGGGTACGCCTAATGTATGAAATTAATTTTCTGGTTGTGCTTTCTGACCTAGAACCAATTGTAGATGGTATATATATATATATATATATATATATATACAGTGGTATGAAAAAAGTTTGGGCACCCCTGATAATTTTCATGACTTTTCTTTATAAGTCATTGGTTTGTCCAGCTCAGCAATGTCAGGTAAAATATATCATATCAGCAGATGAACCCGTGATATTTGAGAAGTGAAATTTAATTTATAGTTTTTTTTTTTTTTTTTTTTTTTTTTTGTTTGTTTGTTTTTTTTTTTTTTTTTTTTTTTTTTTTTCTTTATTTTTTTTTGTTTTTTTTTTTTTTTTTTTTTTTTTTTTTTTTTTTTTTTTTTTTTTTTTTTTTTTTTTTTTTTTGTAGGATTTACAGAAGTGTGCAGTAATTTATTCAAACAAAAATTAGCAGGTGCATAAATTTGGGCACCCTTGCATTTGAATAACCTTTAGCACTAATTATTGGAACACAAAATTTGTTTTGTAAGCTCATTTTTGACCCTTGATCTACATACACAAGTGAATCCAACTATGAGAAAGTGTTATGTGTGGCCAATTGGAAGTTTTTCTCCTCTTTGCATTTTTTCTCTGAAGAGTGGCAACATGGGAGCCTCAAAACAACTCTCAAATGGCCTGAAAACAAAGGTTGTTCAACATCATGGTTCAGGGAAAGGGAAAAGCTCTCTCAGAGATTTCAGCTGTCAGTTTCCACTGTGAGGAACATAGTGACGCAATGGAAGACCACAGACACAGTTCTAGTTAAGGAACTCCCGAAGTGGCAGACCAAGAAGAATCTCAGATAGGCAGAGGCGAAGGATGGTGAGAACAGTCATAGTCAAGCCACAGACCACCTTCAAAGACCTACAACCTCATCTTGCTGCAGATGGTGTCACTAATCATCGTTCAACTATACAGCACACTTTGCACAAGGAGAGGCTGTATGGGAGAGTAATGCAGAAGAAGCCTTTTCTGCAGACACGCCACAGTCACTTGAGGTGTGCTACAGCACATTTGGACAATCCAGCTTCATTTTGGAATAAAGTGCTGTGTACTGATGAAACTAAAATTGAGTTATTTGGACATAACAAGGAGCGGCACACATCCCAAGACAAACATTTGCTACCCACAGTAAAATTTGGTAGCGGTTCCATCAGGCTGCGGGACTGTGTGGCCAGTGCAGGTACTAGGAATCTTGTTAAAGTTGAGGATCGCATATTCCAGTTAATATCTCCAGATTCTTGAGAACAATGTTCAAGAATCAGTGACAAAGTTGCACCGAGGCCAACGACCCAAAACCCTGCTCAAAATCTACTAAGGCATTCATGCAGAGGAACCAGTACAACATTCTGGAATGGCCATCTCAGTCCCTAGACAAATGTGAGCTGTCCATGCTCGGAAACCATCAAACCTGACTGAACTGGAGATGTTTCTAAAGAAGAATGGTCCAAAGCACCTTCAACCAGAATCCAGACTGGAAGCTGTAGGAAGCGTTTAGCGGCTGTTATTTCTACAAAAGGAGGATTACAATATTGATGTCCATTTTTCTGTTTTGGGTGCCCAAATTTATGCACCTTCCTAATTTTGGTTTTATAATTACCTGCACACTTTCTGTAAATCCTTAAACTTCATTTCAACTTTAAATATCACGGTGTTCAATCTGCTATATGAATATATTTAACTCAAGTTGCTGATCTGAACAACCAATGATTTATAAACTAAAATCATGAAAATTATCAGGGGTGCCCAAACTTTTTCATACCACTGTATACACATCCACATCATTAAATAATTATTATTGTTAGGAATGCACCAATATTGAATTTCTTGGGCTGATACGATAACCGATTTTTATCACATTATTGTGGCCGATGCCGATGTTAAAAACCGATAATTTACCCTTTCTGCATTTCAAATACAGTAAATAATTTTTGCAATAAAATAAAATAATAATAAACAAAACCGTTAAATCAGGAAAAATGGTTTAATTCTATTTTATTTTTTTACTTTCCTTGAAAAAGGTAGGAAACTTTTTTTTTAGTCTTGAACTGGTACAGGCAGCAACAAGTACAATTAAGTGTGTAAGAAATCTTATGACTGAGAAGCTCCAAGAAAGAATAGAACTGCATGCCTAACTATACAGTCGGCATCATCAGATATTTTGTTTAATAAATAACCGCCAAAAGAAAAATCAAAGAAATATTCATATGTAAACAGATTATAAATATCGGTTATAATATCGGCTAAAATTCTAATATCGGACTGATGCTGATATCTGAAAAAAGTCCATATATCGGCAAATAATATACCGGCCGCCGAAATATCGTGCATCACTAATTATTTTTTTTATTCTTTATTACTATTGCTTATATTATGTACTGCTGACAAGCCCAGTCTTGAAAAAAGTGATATACTGTGAAACCAAACGCAACACAAAAATACGATATGTGTGATATGTATTGTCTATGATAATATCTACATTGTAGTTTTAACAAAGTGTGAGCTGACATTATCAAGTATGCCACTCACTTTGCAAAAAAAACTGTCAAAAATATGCTTTCAGAGTTCACATATTCACTGCATCATGTAGCCAGGTAAGATAGACTACTGTGCTGAGTTCATTCAGCATGCTACCACCACAAAACAAACTCACACTCTACCTAAGAATGCATGACTGAAGTTAAAAATGAGTGCACAAACTGCACTAGGAGACAAAAGACAGAAAGCACCAGCCTTGCAGTCTATAACTTTCAAGGTGGTTTGGTTTTGAAAATGGATGTTGCTCAAAATCTGCAAACTACGTTGAAAATCGGCTGCCATTAAAGACAGCTGGACAACCAATAATAATAATAATAATAATAATAATAATAATAATAATAATAATAATAATACTAAGTTTAATTTATATAGCGCCTTTCACAGTACCCAAGGACGCTTAACAACAAACACAACATATGTTGTACACAATAGACAGTAGACAAACAGCTCAAAACAAAAGTTTTTAGAAGAGATTTAAATTGTGGAAGTGTAGAAGCAGACCGAACAGATGCCGGAGGAGAGTTCCAAAGGGTGGGAGCTACCACAGCAAAGGATCTCCCAACCATGGAGGAAAGCCTGAATCTAGGGACAGAGAGATGGTTGGAGCCAGTGGAACGCAGCGACCGCATAGGATTAACTTATTTCACCATCTGCGAACTGTGCAGAATATGAAGATTATGACAAACTTCATGAGTCAGCTGTCCATGACAACCTTAAATCAGCAAAGGCAAAAGCACAAAAACACACTCAGCAAATCATACCAAAATCATTCTACAAAAAAGTGTGACAAGAAAAGCACATGTTCCAGAGATGGATTCAAAAAACTTTAGAATGCTTTACACAGAAGATATACACTGGCAAAGTAATGACTAATTATTGTTATGAAAAAAAATCCCAGAAAATATAGAGACATCATTTTTTTCATTATCTCACACCACTAATAGCATGTCAAGAAGAGGCTGTCAAAAATGGAACAACCCGGAACGCAGTAAGACTTTTTAAAATCACTTTGCTAAAGACTTTGATGGAATCTTGCAGTCAGTCCCAAGAAGAGGCACAGGGTGCCAGGTCTTTAGGTGTCTTTGACTGCTTTTCTGTAACCTAAAGGAATGCTTTTGCAATCCATGCATTTAAGAAAGACTGTGTATAAATCTGGTATTTAATGGACCAACACATTTTCCAACACATTTTTAACACTTTGATTAAGTTCAGGAAGTCCTTTTAAGGTGTTATCAATGGCTTTGATGTTACGGGGTTGATGGCTGGCAAATTTCTTCAGAAAAAAATGACTCCGTGTGAATGATGTTACTTGCTTTTTCACCGCTTGGTCGTTTAAGGAGATTTATGGACTTTCTCGTATTCCTTTTTCTTAGA